>JAOVVB010202904.1:0-10852 GCA_028570985.1 Heterobranchus longifilis
TTGGGTGGGATGGGTGTTGAATGAGGGTGGTAACCTATTTTGGTGTGTGTGCACATGGCACGCACACTTATTTTAATGCAACTTCATTTTTCTACCAGCTTTGATTACATCCTTCCAAAGTAGTAAGAACAAGCACCTGCAGGCAGGCTAATGATCTGGGGTGGCCAATCATATTCCGTCTGTGATGAAGTTTTTGTGAGAATTTATTCATTAAAAAATAGAAATTAATTCAATCTGCGTGATAGAAGGGAGACCTAATCACAACTGCAGCGTGACGCTTGCTTGAGACAAAAACAAGTGATAAACCAAAAAGCCCAAATGATTGTGAATGATGTTATTAATTGAAATCAATTATAATGACTCTTTAGTTTTTGATTTGCATTACTGTCAGCAAAGCATATACTATAACAGCAGTTTATATAGCATGCGCCAGATCAATCCATAGATCAGATGTGATAAATAGGTCGACATTCCGTGTTAGTCCATGAAAATCACCTTCATACAGTTTTACAGCATGTTGATAATAAGAGCTGAACTCTATTACAGGATTGTCCCCTGTCATCACAGTCCCAGAGTAGCCTGAGGAGGGCTGGAAACTCGACTCTGCTGTTTGTGAGTCCAGGGACGAACAAGCAGGATTAGTCTCGGAATGATAAGGCCGCCGAACATTGTGAACCCGCGCAAACACACTTTGAGTTTGTATCCCCTGCCGACAACATGCTATGTTTTAACATTATGTTCCTGCACTGTGCGTGTGCCATATATCACTGTATCAAAGAGGCACTGGGTTGATATGTGTCAGTTAAAGGGGGGCGTGTGAAGCTAATGGCACATGACCATATGCCTGTTTTAATGGAAAATGGGCCGTTGGAAGCTCACAGTGCCACTGGACAGCTATTGTTCAGAATTTTTGTAAAGAAATCATATTTTGAACATGTGCAACATCTGTTTAATTACTTTTCATAGTCTGTAAAGTGACACTTCTGATTGCAAATATAAAGTCGCAGACGGTGCGCCATAAACTGATTCTGGATGCGAGCAATTAAACAAAATAGTCCCTGCCCTCGTCGTTACCAGTTTAGTGTATATCCATACTTCAAGTGTACATGTGACCTTTCCTGATGAAAACGCTGCTACTGTTGCTCCGGCCCTCTCACAACTGCAACAGAACTGACTGTATTTGGGAGAAAAATAGGTCAGTGACACATGTCGAGACAACAGTCGGAGTTTGGCAAATGCTGTCACCATAAACAGGGTGATCAGTGTGTAAATGTCACCAGTCTTGGGAGCTGCACGGAGCTTTTAATTTGTTCGCTTTTATTACCTATCAGACAGACAAGATGCCTGTTATGTGCTGCCAAATCCACTCGACATACCCAAACGGCCCTTGACCTTTCATACTCGCGTTTACAGCATGGAAAAACATAGCCGTACAGCCCATACACAGGCGGTATACAGTGTCCCATAACTTAGCATATAATAAATGTATGCTCTGTCAAATGCCAATTTGGGATCCTATTAAACATCTTAATTTAAGATTCAGGGCTTTTAACAGAGCCAGAGTAAAGATGTGCTTGGTGCACCTGCCTGTATTGCGAAAATATATTTAGTGTTGTATGTAGAAAATGCTTCAACAAGGGGGAAAAAAAATCTACATTTTCATTTGTTTACAAGTACACCAATGCATATACTTACAGTAGAGCCCTGACAGTGTGAGATATAGGTACAATGAGGATATTAAATGTTTTTTTTTCCTTCCTCTCTGTAATGCACAACCACATATTTACACACTGACATACATATGTGGTTAAAACGAATGGAAAGGGGTGCATTAGCGCTGTGGAATTGGACGTAATCCCCGCTGAGAATCTATTACAGTTGCACACAGTCAAACACACTCGCAATCTTCATTTCATTTTACAGGCACAAATTGAGCAGAGTCAAGCAGAACAATGAAATTATGTCATATATTTATTCACACACATGCACGTTAGGCATATGAATAAAAAGCAAATAAGACAGATCTAATTTCAAGAACATCAGTGCACAGCAGCAAATTTCTTGGATACACTTTAGATTACGTCGGGACTCTCTTATTAAATAATAGATCTTAGCAGCCCCAAACTCTGATTGTACATCCTTTTTTTTCCTGTTTGATTTGATAAGTTGCACAGCTAAATTTAGATTCCTTGTAATCAAATCTTGCTAACCTTGTTACATACTTGTAGATGAGCCGAGGTACAGCTTTCATCTTATGACCGTCAAGGCAAACTCTTAAAGCTAATATTAGTTTACTTGTGTTGATGGCTTACTTTTAGCAGTAGGACCACAAATCAAGTTGTTAGTTTGGCCTAAAATAATCATTTAACACTTGAAAGAAGCTTAAAATGATTTAAAATGTTTATTCATCGAGACAAACGATTTACGAAACCCTTAATTTGAACATTATCTTAAAGTCATCAAGTAGTTTCTTGTTAGCAGACATTATTATTAATCATTAAATGGGTCTTTCAGCATATTCTTGCGTCTATCTTCAAGATTGACTTGACTTCACTTGACTTGACCTTTCAACAAAACTTGTGTCAGTATGTGTTGTTAAACACATTATACTCTTTTAAAAGTGACACAAATGCTTGCGATCCGAAAGCAGACGCATGCAGTGTTGAAAACGACACCTTGTGTTTTAAGAGTGTATCCTTATTTAGCGAGATGCTTTCTGCGGTGGCTTTATGGGCTGAATGCTGTCTGTCTGAATCACCCCTTTTAGTTAGAAGGGCCATTAACAGATAATGCTATCCAGTGCTAAACTGTGCTGGAGGTAATGAAACCTCGGAGTCACGACACTTATCTCCCTCTGCAGTTACAGCTCCAACATGGCTGCCAGCCCGGCGTCATGTAGCCTGGGAGAAAGTCAAGACCGTGTGAAATATCAGCGTCTCAGTCTCTGCTCCCAGATAGCAGCAGGTTTAAACACCACCATCTTGTACTTTAGCGGGACGCGGCCTAGTTGTGGTCCAGGCGGGTATGCCCTGGCACACTGCGTCCCCGTCATGCCACGGAGTGTAGCGGGTATACTTATAAACATTTGTCTTCCAGCTCATGGAGCTGTAAAGGCGACATCGTGACAGACGTCACAGAAGACAGCTAGTCTGTCTCGGCGGGGTTTAGCGCTGTAGCTGTAAAAAGTGATGAGTAATAATAATATTAATAACACTTTACAGAGCACATATCTAAAAGAGGAAAGGAGAACAACGAGAATAGTAAGAGAAGCATACGTGTCACAAATCTTAGATTAACCATGACCGGTGCAGACCAGCTAAAACCATAGGCCGCATGTCTAATTATGCTGACACGCATGTGGTAAAAAATGATCCTTAGCTGGTCACTAGCTAATTAAACATTTATGATTCGAATATTATAAGCTGCACCTCATGAGACAAACACTGCTCAGGCTGGTCGAGAAATATTTTCCATGATCAGCAGATAATGGGCACTGTGGCTCAAGAGCGGGTCATCCTTTAATCACAAGGTTGGCGGTTCGATCCCCGCCGTTGCGTCCTTGAACACAACGCTGAACCCCAAGTTGCTCCCGATGGGCAGGTGTGTGTATGTGTGTGTGTGTGTGTGAATGGGTGGATGGTAGGTAGATGGAAGGTAGAACGACACAAATTGAGCAACTTCTACATTTCTGGTCTGTGTTTTTATGTTCGTTTTTATCCTGAAAAGATTGAAAATATAACAGTATACGACCATCAGAGGCAAACAGAAAGACTAGCAATCATCACAAGCTAATTTAAGATGGTTTGGAAGGAGAGACAAATGTAATATGAAATCTACACACATCTGTTGTCAATCTCAACAATTCGACCCATACGAGCATTTACTAAAATAGCGCCCCCCTAGCGGTGGGAGTAAATAAGACACATATGAGCATTTTTCATCATTTGTGGTGGTTTTAAACACGTCGTTAACGTTGAAAAAACGGATGTTGTTGCGGTTGGTTTTAGGTTCAGGCAACAAAACAACTTGGTAGGGTGAGAAAAAAGGTTGTGGTTTGGGTTAAAATCAGTATGTTTGTTACATTAAATCACTTCTGTGCATATATGTAGATTATTTTATCACGCACATGATGTGGAACGTGATGTATTTCCAGTTTCAGTTAAAAGTAACTCGCCATTTAAATTTATTTTCAAATGGGACACAAACACCAGGGTGAAAGTCCTGCATTTGTTTGACTCATCCACCACCTCTCTCACCCACCCAAAACTTGTTTTCTCGCTCTAAATACATAAGATGACTTCCTGCTTTCTTCCCACGATAATATCTGTGAACACTAGAGGGCGCCACCTCACAATAAAACGTCAAACGGTCGTAATTTCTGTGGCGGACAGTCTTGTCAGACTGAATGCATAGGATATAAAAAATAACAAATAACATTATGTAAAATGTAAACAATCATTGCTGTTTAAACAAACTGTATTTTGTTTTTTCTCAATTTTTGGAATTTATTTTTTTGTCATTGAGAAAAGGTCTCGACATTACATTTGTAAATGAGTAGTTTATCAAGAAAACGCAATAAATGCGTAAATAATGTGCACATGGAGCTGTGCTGTGGCTCAGTAGCTGTCGCGAGGAAGGATACGAAGACCGTGGCTTAAATAATATAACATTTAATAAAAGCCCGTAGTGTCATGATTCATCAACCCGCCCGCGCAATTTGACAGATTAAAACTCTAACGTTAAAAGCGGTTTCATTTCAGCGTAGCGCTGCTGTGTCAGCACTTTGACTGGTCAGAAGAGGTGTTAAAGAGGCAAGGCAGATCTGTGCTGGCGTGAGTTACATGAGCTCTGGTACTTAGTGTGGCTGAGGATTTGGATGTAAGTAGGAGCAGAGTGATCCAGGGCAAGGGTGATGACTCAAGGTGGATTTGTGACACAAAATAGTTTATGGACATCCTCCGGGTGTTCGTTCAGGATTTCAACCACTTTCAGGAACAAGACTTACTAATAACACTTGCTTTCCCCCCTTTTTTTTTTAGGAATGAGTAACCATTTATCCACAGATTTTTTAACATTTTACATCACTTTGCTTTAATCTGTGTGTCATTTCACTGTCAAATTTCCAATGTTGGAATAAAATCATGAGCGTTTTGCGAGAGCTGTGGCTCCTGTGATCTCGATGGTTTGGCGTAAGGTGGTCATGAAACTGAGTCCGATCTGTCTTTTTCTCATCTTGACCGATAAAATCAAACATGTTAATTTTATCGTACTTTTTTAGTCTTTGCTCATGCAAATAGAGAAGTTCAATTACGTGAACATTAAACGCTCCCTCCAGCACCAAACAGGAAGAAAAACCAGGTAGACGGTAAACATGGAGAGGACTCCGGGGGTCTGCGGAAAAGGAGGAAAAACTGGTGGAGTGAGTCAGTGTTTAATTCAGCGTGTATGTGATCCGCCAACCAGCACTTATTTTAGTGAGAAATCTTTGTTTTTGAAACAGTCCGCCTCTCATTCCCACTAAAATAGCGTAGCTAAGCAACGGAGGCTGGTGGAACAAAATCCAAAATCCAAAATGTAAAGTTTGTACAGTTTATCCTAATGGATTATATTGATGCTGAATTGACAAATTTGATCTTTTCTAGAGTTATGTGTTTTTGCGGACACGTAAAGAATTGTTAATATATCATATTTCTTAAAGAGGATTTGGCAGGATGGGAAAATAATCTCAAAATCTAGTTTTAGTCTTGCAAACTGTGACCCTGCAAAGTCTTTGCAAAATGTTATAGTCTGTGACTAAAAGCACACTGTCTTTAGATGTGAGTGTCAGACTTTAGTCTTTTAAAAGTCTTTTTAAAGTCTTCTAGTTTAGGCATTCATTGTACAGCGGCAGTAAAGTGGTCAGATGGTTTTGTCCGTCTGTTGGTGAAGTTTCATGCAAGTTACCAAGTTCATCTTCTGTATTCAGTAAAGTAGTGGAGGTGCTGCCAGACATCAGCGGTGATTTTTCTTTAAGACGACTACAGCAAATGTTAAAACTCTCCCAACCCAGCTATACATATCACACTTGTTTTACAGCAATTGCTGACATGAATACTTACTTAATACAAAAATGTTGCCAATTATTTAAAATATTCTCAGCATCAGATGAGGTAGAGCTTATATCAGTCTGCCACATCAGCTGTCAGTTTTATAGAAGCTCCTTCGACAGTTTCATCACTATTTGTTGTACTCTGGCACCAAGCAGCAGCAAGACAGGTGGCAGGAAGTTATTTCAATAATCACTAACAATATCATCAGCTCCCACCCTTGCCACGCATGCACGCACACACACGCACGCACGCACACTTATTTCATGGCAACACATGCTGATCACTGCTCACGGGGTGTCAGTGTATCCCAGCATGCAGTGTGGATGTCTAAAATAGGCCCCTGCACAGCTGGGGCTGCGGGAATGGAGGGAGAAGCAGATTACCAGCTAGTTCCTGTTTGCAAACACTCATACCGAGGCTGTCTGGTGTGGTTGTCATGCTTCATGTGGTGTCTTCCTGCGCTGATTCATGCAGAACCGTGCTTTAAGTTCCCTGGCAGCGATCAAGGACAGACGTCGGCTCACTGATCAAGGGCAGGAGTTGGCCTTCATTGTGGTGCTCGACAATGTTGCACCTGTCTAATGGTTATGTACGGACTCTCCCTTTGATCTGCATGTGCTTTTGCAACTCTTGTTTAGTAATTAATTTGCTTGTCGTCGAATGAAAGATGTGGCTGGCCCTTGTGCGAGCGTCCCACTGGGAGGCAGTGCACACTGATAATGGGAGAAGCCACACCTGTATTTTTAACTTTTGAAAGACATTATAGAAATGCAAGCATCAGTAGACCTTTGCTTTGAAAATGCATTGATGAATTATTGAAAGAAGGAACAAATAATTAAGAAAATCTCTTGCCTACATTTGCTGCCTCCTTTCACTCAAGCTAAAACTAAAAGAAATGTCCGTATTTTCCCTCTGTTGGCATATTTTCTCATTTCCTTTAGAGAGTTCCAGTATTCCCACTCTGATTCTTGAAAAGAGCTTTTAATCACAGACTTTAACGCTGTATCGCTGTGGAGGGGGGGGGGGAAACGTTTTTTTGACACTTTACATTTTCCACTTCAGATGTGGGATAATTTAGCGAGTGACTTCAACAAAAGGAGACATTTTGTTTGAGTTAAAGAAATTACAATGGAACAATTAAAATAAATCTTGAGTTGAACTTCCATTAACCTCGCCTTGGTTTGGGTTTCAGCTCTCCGGGCCCCGAGGATGGAGGCCCTTCATTTGATTTATATCATACTCCTCTTTGCCAGAACTAGAAGTACGGGGGAAAATTACATAGTTTCACCAAAAAAAAAAAAAAAATATGGCAGATTAAATCCCCTCCCCTTTTCTGACGGAGGGAAATCTTTCCTCCCTGCTTCGAAACTTCCATTAGTTTGTGCTGTAAATCTTCCAACCACAGATTAGATCAGCAGCGACTGGAGGGATACTTGTTTTGGTCGCTTTTGTTCTTTTAACTGGTAAAAAAAAAAGTAGCAGTCCAATGTCTGCAGCTCTGGATTCTGCTGTAATTCTCCTTCAATCACAGTTAAAAGATCCTGAAACACCTTTTCTGCTCGGATGCAATTTTCTTCTGTGGAGCTGCGATCCCTCAGTTTAGATCAAGTTTTTTAGCACTGAGAGTTTAGCACACGACACAGCCTTGTTTGCTCAAAAGTGGAAGTCTGCATTTACTTGATTTTAAAGCCACAATACATTTTGAATACATAAACTTGCTGTTTATAATAGTTTATGTTGTAGAAAATATGAGATTGATGTAAGTTTCAGCTGGAAAAAAGCTGCATTTTACTGTAAAAATATACCGGAGGCTGCCACAGATAAGAGCTTCTCTTCCCTCTAAAAGAGATGCTATAAATCATGTTTGCACAAAGAATATTATAGGTGAAAATAGTGAAATTGTTAGAAAACTGCTGAATCAAAAGTCAAACCTCTTCACACAGAGAAAAAAAAATCCCCACAAGACACTAAAAACACTAAATTTAGATCTGAGAACGGACGATAGTTCACTGCATGGATGACATGGCAGAATTTAAAAGTAATAAATTGCTTTAAACACACAACAGTTCAACCGGTTATTTCCTGCTACTATTTAGAGCCATCAGAGTACAAAGTTACTTAGTTCAAATTCAAACGAAAAGTATAAAACGCAATGGCTTTTCACCTTCCGGTATAGAAACTCAAAACAAATGTCACTCTGGATACGATTGCCAGCTACATGTCTAAAGGGCAAATGTAAAATGTAGTTCATCCACCTTTTTTTTTTATATGTCTATATCGGTCTTTAAATCAACTGTGTTTATGTTTCGAAGGCCACACTGATGTGGTCAGAGGCGAAGCTGGCTCCTGTGATTGCTGTGTACTGATGTAAACTCTGCTCTGTTGGTTCATGTTTCAGCCCCGAAGGCCAAAGTGGCAGGTCTGTGTCGGAACATATAAACACTCACATGCCGACACAACATCTTCAAACATAAGCACAGACCTAAATCCCACACACACACACACACACTCATCCACGTTGACCTAAATGGACACACACTGACCACGAGGAAAGTAAAGAGGTGTGGGTCATGTCATCAGAGTTAGTCTGTAATTTAGGAAGGCTGAGTAATACGTAAATGAGTGTGTTTACTGGTCTCGCAGTGCATTCCCAGGCGAGAATAACGTTACTGAATTTCTGCAAACAACTGTGGCTTTGCATGTGCTTGCTTGCAAAAAGCATGTGTGAAGCGTTCAAAAAGCTGTTTACCTTTATGTTTAATGTTGAGCATTTATTAAGAACAAAGCAGAAACTCGGGACCGTTAATAAGAGCAGTTTATTCTACCAACTCTGTCCAAAACGTTTGTCATTTCAGTGTTAATTTCTACGCCTCAAGCGTGGCACTTGGTTCAACTTTCAGCATAAATTCCTAACGTTAATCTTCTGTAACTGTTCTTTTGTTTACTTTGGAAACCGTTGCCGAAACCAAACTGCCAGACAATTCATCATTAATAATTCCTCCAGCACAGCTCTTCTTACCTCCTGTAGTCATGTAAAACTTTGTGTACATTTTTCTTGCCAAAACAGTGTTTGGGCTTGTGTGTGTGTGTGTGGGTGTGTGTGTGCTTGTGTGTGTGTGTGTGTGTGTGTGTGCATGTGTGTGTGTGTGCATGTGTGGCACAGGTGCAGCTGCAGAGTACAGTATGATGTCGTAACCCACAGGCAGCAGAATGGAGTTACATTTCAACACACTTTGTCAAAGATGCAAATGAAGCAATAAATCGACATTTCCTGCAGTGCCCTTATCTATGATCAGCCACCTGTCTTTCTGTCTCGCTGACAAACACACACTCACACTTCTACACACACCACAGTACAAGCATTAACAACACTTGTAATGCTGATACTACTGTTACAAAAGCTGTTCCTATTTCTACCAAGACAATCCAGTCTCGTATGAATTAGATTCATAAGCAGCTAATCTACATTAGTGATTTACATTTAGTGATATCATTCAGTGCCAATGCAGTAGTGTGGCTTTTTATATAGCACAGTAAAAAGTCAGGGTTAATAGATTAGGGTGGTTAATGGCATTCAGCTTTGTATTGTGTTCCTGTCTCATACTGCTGCAGCACTCAGGACTGACCTTTCCCAAACGTTATAGGTGCCTAACATTAAAGGGGAGCTCTTTAGTCACAGGTAGCACTAAAAGTTGTAACAGAAAGCTTGAATCACAAATGGAAGGTATGGAAAGATGTGGGCTTTTACCCGGCAGGGAGATTTTCCTCATGCAAACCATTTTTGGAGCTTGACCCATACAAGGGACTAAATGTCAGGATATTTTTAAACATTTTTTTCACATGTGTTTTGTGGGATAGTAGGAGAAATCTGTTACAAAATCCTGGCAGTAAAGAATGTTTTGTCCATATTCTGTATAAAAGAAGTGAGCGTAGCCACTGTGACGTCACCCATTGGTTTGTGGACTACCGTTTCAAAACCACCAGTTTGGCATGTTGTTGGTGCCGTGTTTGTTATGACACGCCCACTTTTCAACGATGAAATCAAATTGCTCCCAACGTTATGCCCCCCCTGCCAAGTCTGTTTTACTTAGAAATGCATCACAATACGGAAGCTAGATACTCTCGAATTTCTGTTTCAGCTCGACTTTAATTTGGGGCTTTATGGGGACTGACTCGCTTTTGGAGCCAGCCTCAAGTGGCCGTTAGAGGAACTGCAGTTTGTGCACTTTTGTGGCTTCATTTTTCAGCTGCTTGTTTTCATCCAATAAACAGAAGGAAAAACATAATCCTGTGGCATCACAATCCATTTTGTTACAGCAAAATAACTGCATACCAACCTACATTGTGGGATATATGGCTGACTACTACTTTTACTGTTACAACTACTCCTTCTATTAAATGCTGATACTATCTGACAACAGCCACCAAATTTTGATATCAGTCTGAGCTGTCACTAAAGGACAGCTGAGACTGATTTGAAAACTTACATTACTGCTGCTACTGCTGCTGCTACTGTACTACTTCTGTTACCACTACTGCTGCTACCGCTTCTGCTTGAGTGTCAAATGCAGTGTCCGTGTGGCAGTTTGTTTCTTGACTTGTCATGTGAGAAGGAAAACATGCAGGCGTGATTTAGGTGCATGGTCTGAACTCGGCTACTGGAACATGTATCATGTAGGCTACAACATACCTGTCACACACTAATGTGTGGATATGAAGACAACTGTTGTGGAAACATGTGTGGACTTCAGTATATTTTACCG
>JAOVVB010202915.1:0-10851 GCA_028570985.1 Heterobranchus longifilis
AGATCTATTTTTTTCTCCCACCAGCTTCCCTCTCCAGAGCCAGGAGGCAGGCCGGCAACCTGACCCACCCAGCAGCAAAAACAGAGGGACTGTAACCAGAGACAGAGAGACATAAAGATAGAGCAGAGAGAGAGAGAAAAGAGGGGAGTCTATAGTATCGGTAATGACCTTCCTGGTTTTTGAATTTTGAACTGTGTGAAGGAAATGGGGGGTGGGGTGGGGGAGTAGAAGGTGGTTAGAGAAACAAAATCAATGCAAGGCTCAAAGAGAACATGGGTAAAAGAACTTCTTTCACTTGTAAGAGTGCCAATCCATGTACAGTTTAAATCAAAAGTTAAAGAACTTAAAGAGATATTTTGCTGATTTAAATCCAGCTCTGTGTCATGGCAGCGTGAGCTCTGTGTGTAGTAACAGTGTTTGGCTTCCCTCCGTGGCCGCAGTGCACAAAATTCCCCGCGGAGCAGCAAAGGACTGCCAAGATCTGCCGATGCATGCCAACTGTACGCGACAGTCTGCCGAAATCCGTTCCGTGCGCTGCGGCCACGGGGGGGGGGGAAGCTACACATGGTTCGTCTACACACATTGCTCACACTAAAATGACACAGAGCTGGTTTAAAATCGGCAAAAGCATCTCTTTAAAATCTGCAGGAGCAAGTCAAACACAAGTTCATTTAACTTGCGCAGCCTTTTAGATAAAATGTTATCTCCTATTAATTTAAGCATTTTTATAGCTCAGCAGATGTCTTTTTTATTATTGTGTTTTTGTATTATCAAGGTATGAGTACCACTGACATGAAGAGATACTACAGATAGTAACACCATCTATTGCCTTTAAAGCACTATTGCTCTGTGTGTATTAACAATTGAGCAAGGGGGAGGGAGACAGGTCGTATTTCCAGCCGTCAAGATATATTTAGAGCGGGACATCCCAGGGAATGCCTCTCTCTCTCTCTCTCTCTCTCTCTCTCTCTCTTTGTGTGTGTCTGTGGCAAGAGACAGCTGAGAAACAAATGATTAAGCAAAGTCTCGACATGAGACTCCCCTTTTCTTGGTTGTATAAGTGGAGGACTTACACTGCCATTAATCTGTGGCTTGTATCTGCAGGATAACAGTAATCACACTAAAGAACACCTTCTTGAAGATTACTGCTGTAGTCTGTAATTATCTGCCTCAGAGAACAGCTGCATTAACTAATCCATGTTGGCAGGCATCCATACAATAAAAAAGGTCCAATCCGAAACATGCCATTTGTATCCCAAATTAAACAAAATGACACAAGCTTCTGCAGACAGATATTTACAAGATGTCAATTTCAGCAGACCTGGCCTGACTGTGGACCCTGAGACCTGTCACCCACAGATTTCTGGTAATTTCATAAATAGTCTTTATAAAATAAGCAGAGTAAAGGTCTTTCGTTACGCACAAACTGAGTCCGATGCGTTTTATTATTCTATTTGTTGCGAAAATTAGCAATACAAGATAAGAGCAAGTTATTGCATATACTCCTGTGTGAATTAAATACTTGACAAATGAATTGTTTTCTCATTTAACTTTAGTGCAAAATAAACATGACAATTTCAAGTGAAATTGTAGGGGGAAAAAAATTAATATTTTTTTCTAGCTAATGGCGTGATGGAAAAACAAAACAGCAATCTTCAAATGATATTCCCTCAAATTATTCCATATCAGATTTTCAGAGAAATTTGAGTATGTAAGTATGTGCTGTTATGATTAGGGTTGCAAAGGGGTGGAAAGTTTCCAGGAAATTTCTGGAAATTTTCCATGGGAAGTTAAGCTCGGGAATGGAAACTTTCCATGGGAATTATTGGGAATATATGGGAATTAAGAGGAATATATGGGAATTAATGGGAATTAACGTGAAGATATGGGAATTAATGGGAATATTAAGGTACTGTTTGGTAGAGCAAATTTTGAGTTGGTTTTGGTATTTTTATGTATTTTGATGCGTTTATCATGAAGCGACGTCTCAATCGGTAGGTAGAGGCCTATATTTAAAAAAACTGGGGGGTTAGGTAGGGTTAGGGGTTAGGGTTAGTTCTACTCACAAATAGATGGAGCCAAAAACGTCATTTTAAAAATGTGTATTAGAAATGGTTGCATGCATATCTGCTTATGAGAATAAAAAATGTTTATATTTATGTCTGTATATGACAAGTTAGTATTAATTACCCCCAAATTTCCAGTTTATTCTTGTTAATTCCCATATATTCCCGTTAATTCCCATGGAAAGTTTCCAACTTGGAATATTCCCAGAATTTTGCAGCCCTAGTTATGATCAATTTAGACGTTGTAATTGTGTATAATTTGATATATGATTTCATCACGATACGATTGCATTGAAAGAAGATAAATGGTCATACTGCCGAGCCCTGGCCCAGCTGTTTTCTTGTTACTGTATGTCTGAGTTGGTTCTGCTGTAGTTTAAAATAAATCTGTTTACATCATCCAAAATAAAATCCTATTGTCACAGCCTGAACAGAAACATTTTAATCCAGAACAATGGAACTACAATGGATTATGGAAATGAAAAAAACCTTTATCCTACTTATTTGGTGACAACATCTACTGTACCGGCAGTTTTACTTCCTGATTTTGTCTGGTGATCATGCGTCTAGTTAACATGTAGCACATGAGACACAAATGACAACACACTCATGATTAACACATTTTAAATCTGTCACGTTTTCTTTATGAGGCCCATACCAATATGTTTCATTTCAAATTAAAACATTCAACAATTGCAAAGTGAAAGAAGGCCTCAGAAAGGATTGGAAAGTGAATGAGATGTTGAAAATGTGTTGTTTTTTTTCTAGTTTTGCTTGCAGAGCTTTGACGGAGATCTTTGCTCAGACGAGTTCTAGCCAGTTTAGTTTCCCGTTAAAAGTCCTTTACGTGGTCCAGTTGGGATCCAGAGATTATCCATTACCCAGATTGTATTAGAGGGATTATTTGGTCCCTGTGCCAAGACTTCTATTCCGTTAATGAGGACACGGAGAGTGGCAGCATGGAGTTGGGTCACTGACAATCTATCACAGATACACTGCAGTAAGTCTACCTGAGGGCACCACATGCTACAGAAACTGTTTACTTTCTGATTTGTATCCCAGAGCAATCCATTACATCTCCCCCCCAAAACTGACCTGGTGGCTGAATACAACGTTCTCATCAATATTGGTCTTATTTGTTTGTGGGATCTCATTTATTGTATTATTTATTATTGTTACATGTTACCCTCAGCTAGGGATGGGACAATAATGGATTTTATTGTGGATCATGATTAAAAAAAAACACTCAATAAGTTGATCGTGATGAATTTCCATTATTGGGATAATAGTGAATATTGTCACTATCCTCACGAATTGACTGCTTATCTGATGCTACGAGAAAAAAGTCGTACTGTTTAAAAAAAAGTTGTAATGTTTCTTTAAAAAAGTCATAATGTTTCTTTAAAAAAAGTTATGTATTTTTAAAAAAAAGAGTTGTAATGTTTCTTGAAAAGACGTTTTTTGTTGTTGTTTTAAGTCATAATGTTTCTTTTAAAAAAAGTCGTAATGTTTCAAAAATAATATGTTAATGTTTTGAGAAAAAGTCACAATTTTATGAGGAAAAAAGTCGCAATGTTTTGAGAAAAAAAGTCAGAATTTTATGAGGAAAACAGCCACAATTTTATGAAAAAAAAGTCGCAATGTTTGGAGAAAAAAGTTGTAATGTTTCAAGGTTTAAGCATATTTTGTTGATTATTGGGATAATATCGTGAATTATTTTAGCCAGGATAATCGTGACATGAAATTTGACATGAAAGCAGCTGTAATAAATTTCAAAATCACAATAAACTTACTCCAGAAACAGACTTGGGCTACATCTACTAAATTCTGATGAATATGTTTCTCATATTATAGTTTGTACCAATAACAAAGTTATTCCTATTCTCTTTCTCTTCCAACTCCCCTCACTAAAAGGCACAGTTAACCCTTCTGGGTCAGTGTATCAGCGACTGTATCTGTGGTAACCACCTGTTTTCACACACCGTACACACACACCAGAGTCACGTTACATATCAACAATACAACAATACAGCTAAGTAAACCAACGGACACTTTAGGTGCGTGCAGCACTCATATTGTACACAGCAGTGTCCTAGCAAAGGGATTTAAAGCAAAACAAACATTTAAAACCATTTTTACACATTATGATGGTCGAGTTTAATTTTACCCTCTGAACAACACAACCTAGCAGAGGGTTTGAAAAGCATGTTTTCTTTAAAATAATCACCAAAATTACACCATTTATCACAGCCAGGACATGTAGGCTAAAAACAGACATTAGTGTTGGAGGTTTTCATCAGGAAAAGTAACCAAATCGAAATTTAAAATTAGTGATATTTCATCAAAATCAGTTTGTCTCATTTAAAATGTGTCTAAAAATAAACCGTTTCGGGTAACCAGATCCTATAAAAAACATTAAATTCTGCGCTCCTCAGCGACACTGTGAAATCATGAATGACTCGGCTGAGACCAACAGTCACGTGACGCAAATTCAGAGAAACTTTGACTGAACTGCAGCTGTTTACACAGAGCAGAGAGGAGACCACAAAATGTAAATACTTCAATAGCACGTGGAGCCCTCTTTTTTCCAATACTGGTAACACTAAAATTGTTATATATATATAGGGTATAGATTTCTTTTTCTTTTTTCATTTTTTATAAAATAAATTATCAAAGAAATCAGGGCTCGACATTAAGGCTTGTCTGATTGTCCCGGACAGAGAAATGTACTTGCCCCACCGGACAAGAAAAAAAGTCAGAAATAAAAAAAATACTGTGCGTCTGAAAACCAGGTCAAGCTAACCACCACTTGCATTTTAATACTTGTGTATTTGTGGTGTTACAATATTGGTACTTGGAGCAGCCAAAAAGAATGAAGAAAGAACCCCATTTCAGCAATAATTTCTTACATTTAAAGTAAAGTAAACTACATTATATTGCACATTATTCTAGTTATTCTACTGCACTTTTTTTTTTCAACTTAAAAAAGCAGCTCCAAAGTTAAAATATCATCAAATAATCATCTTTGAGCTGTCATAAAAACATTTCCTTTAGAAGTTAGCCAACATTTCCTGTTCAGGATGACCCTATATGACCAAATAAAGATTCATATGATTTTACTGTACAGTTTTTGAGAAATTTAAAGGGAAAAATCTGCTTTTATGACAAGTCAAATATGATTATTTGATGAGATTTTAACTTTGGAGTTCCCTTTTTTAAATAAAACAGGAGGTTACGGCAGAATAACTTCAAATTTTATTAACTTATTAAAAGTATTAATTTAACTAAAAATTTTACCCGGACAAGTGATTTTTGTGTCTGGAGGTAAAAATTACTTGTCCAAAGGACAAGTGTCTCAAAAAGTTAATGTTGAGCCCTGGAAATACAACGTGCTTTTTTTTTCATTTGTTAATGGTTTGTGGCATTATAATTGTGTTATACAGCACAAAAGACATTTTTGAGTTTTCCCTACGTCTAGCCACAATTGTGCCGTTTCCATAGAGGTGCAGGACTTTATATTGCCGTGAAAAATGAGGCCACAGTGTGACAGGAGCAGAAAATGGCCAGAAACTGCTCGGGGTTCAGAGATGTAATGAGAATATCAAAGTACCCTAAGAGATAAACTCAAAAATGAACCTGCACTTACTAGAAGGACACTTTACTAATCTTTTTAACTTTAAAATAGAACTTTTAGTTTGACATATCCATCGGAAAGTCATCAAGTAAAAATAAAATAAAACCATGTATTCTGGCAATAGGATTACTAGGTTACACCAAACTGGCAGATATTACTTTATAGTCATATTCACCATGAACAACTGATTAAATCTGAAACTAGGGCTGCACGAGATGAGGGAAAATATGCGATAACATTGTTGAATATTGCAATAACGATATTACTTGCGATAAATAAACAGTCATATCAGTTCTGCCTTTCTGCTGCTTTCAGTATTCTGCTAAAATACAACAAGAAGGAAGTTATTTCTGACATTTAACTGAACAAACTGAACTGAAAACAAAAGGCACCATTTAAAAAAAAGAATAATAGTTACATTTTAAAGAGCAGTTTTCTACCGATACTCTCTTTCAACTAATTCAAAAAGTGTCTTTAAATTAAAAAAACAAAAACAATATATTGTGCAGCCCTATCTGAAACTGTTCATGTGTTTGTTTGTGAGCACATGATGTCGTCCTTCTGTCCAGAACAGTATGGGATTTTGGCACTGCCAGCCAACCGGGTCACTAATGACCACATGGTCAATTAGCAGAGCTAAACAACAACCAGATTCCCTCCTCCACAGCCTGAAACACAACAAGCATTCATCCGAATCACTGACGGGAAAACTATGAGGAGAATCTGGGCTGATGGGCCTCGGTAGCAGCAGACAGAGATGTGTATCATGTGCGTGGGGATGCCATTTTCTCAGTCAGTTGCACATATTTCTGTCTTTCACTGTCTTTTCTGCTGCACAATGCTGCTCAATATAGACTGTATAATATCATACTACCACTACGACAACAATTATGATTATTTTCTGTATCGATTAATCTGCTGATTACTTTTTCCATTAACAGTTTAGTCTCTAAAAATATCACAAAATAGTGACATTTCTCAGAGCCGATGGGGATGTCGTCATGTTTTGTCCAATCAACAGTCTGAAACCTAAAAATTCAGTTGACAGTGATATAAGGAGCTGCAATAATATAATATATAATCACTATTTTGATAATCGATTAATTGTTAAAGTGTTTTTTCATGCTCAAAATGCTGTTCTCAGCCTCTCAAATATGGAGATTTCCTGATTTTCTCTGTTTTATATCATATTAAACTGAATATCTTTTGGGTTTTTGGACAAAATAACACATTTAAAGACATCACTTTGGACTTTGAAAAACTGAGACGGACATTTTTCACTATTTTCTGACATTTTATACAACCAACGATTAATCGAGAAAGTAATCGGCAGATTAATCGATAGTGGTAAATCATCAATCATTAGTTGCAGTCCTAATATAAAGCAGGGAATAACAGCAAACCTTCACATTTAAGAAGCTGGAAACCGCAAATGTTTGGTGTTTTTGCTTGATATATTACGTAAACAATCCAATTAATCGTGATAATGTTGTTAATCTTAAGTCTTAAGTCTTGAATATTAAGGCAAATCTTCCTTTGTTGGCTGAAGTTTATTTACTTTGTGTTATGTGATGCTGAAGTTACTGCAAATGATGTACAGAACATTCTTTGTTGCAGTGAAACTGTACAAGGTCAGAGGTCAGAGGTCAGCTGTTCAGCAACACCTGGAGCTGTTTGGGTTTTTATGTCTCACTCAAAGACACTTCAGTAGTTAGGAGTTATTGCAATCAGGCTTTAAAATCCTTTGTTTACTTTAAGCTTTTACTGTAATAGTGTTTTTGCTATGCAACATTAATTTCCACATCATTTTCCAACCCGTTTGTCGTTTCAGCTCCTGTTTTAAATTGGCTGTAAGAGGCGTGCACAGTATTCGTCTAACCTAAAGCCAAGTTATGATAGTACGAATGTGTGTGTATTTGACGTGTGTGTGAGTCAGGAGTCACAGTGAGTCACACACACACACTGTGACAAATCCAAAAAGCAGAGTTAACATCATTTGACAGGTATGGCACACCAATTTAGCACACTTGTTGTCATGGTAATGTGATGCATTCCTGTGTGCGAGCACGGGTGTGCATCTGAGAGTGTGTGTATTCGTGAAACAGAGTGTGAAAACAGTAAACAGTAACATGTAACTGTGAACAACACATGCGCACGCACACACACACGTCAGAACAGTACGTACACAACATGTGGAAGTAGCAATATAATAAGTTGCAGTTTGTTTGCAGCTACACATTCTTGACAAAAGCAGATTAGTGAATTGATTATACTCTAGAGCTGCAACAATTAGTCATTTAATCAATTCATTGTTTGACTCATTTACCAAAAAATGTCAAGCATCGTCTCCAGCTTTGCAACTATGAGAATTTGCAACTCTACTCTGTTTTATATAGGGCTGGGCGATATGATATAGGCTAGGGGTGTAAATCACAAGTTTCATCATGATACAATATTATATTGATTCTTTGGACAACAATACGATATTTGCTGATATCACAAAGTCTGTCACAATACAATTTTGGTTTGATTCTAGGGATAGACCGATTAATCGGTCAGCCAATTAATCGCGAAAAGCTACTAAAATATGAGTTGACCATTTCATTACTGAGTTCTTCCAGACATTTAAATGAAAAACTGGACTGTACTGGAAAGTACAGTAAAAGTGCATCTTAAAGATGGTATGTATCGATATTTTCACTTTGCATCGATGGTACTGGATCGCCATTGAATCGATATATCAATCCAGATCAATGTATTGTTACACCCCTAATAGGCTATATCATCAAAACAATATAAAAATGTCTATCAAATATAGTTTTCTATATAGTTTCTATCGCAATGTCGAGAAACCGGCCAAACTGCATTACTGCAATATTTAGGTCATTTGTACGACGCTTCACGTTGTGATCTTTGCACGTGGGAGCGAAACTGGAGTTAACCATTGAGGCGCTATTTTGACAACAAAGAATATGAAGTATACAAAAATCGGCTTTGCTAGGGATGAAACGGTTACCGGTTTTAATGATAACTGTGGTTTCAAAGAATTCAGAGAAAAAAAAAAAAACACTATTCACCCAGTGCAAGGCTCAAAAAAAGAGGTGCCAGAGCTACACAAATTCAAAAATGTAACAAGAAGAAGCATCCGCACACTCAACTCTGTGCAAAGATCGTGTTTTAATGGTAGCAAGCTTTCAGCCAGAGGCCTTCTTCAAGGTGTAGACAAAACTGTGACATGTAGACATTTTTGTCTGCGCCTTGAAGAAGGCCTCTGGCCGAAAGCTTGCTAATGATTGCTCCTAAAATGGAATTTAATAATAACACTGATAAGGACAATCAAAATCCTACCACATATCCCCACTAACCTCTTTCTTGTAGCCCAATCGCCAGAATAAAATGTTGGCATTGTATGTTTCTGCAAATCAAGGAAATGTTGTTTTTGTACATTTCATAAGTGACATAGTTCAAGGGTGCGGTGCGAGCCGGGCAGCAGGTAAACCACCGTTTGAGACCGACAAAACCGGGTATTTTCGGAACAATTCTAGCTGTGGTTTTTTTTGTTTTTTTTAAACGAGACTTCAGGACATTTCTAGCCATGGTTCTGGCAACACTTGGTTTTCCTAACCAAGAGGTTTTTGAGCCTACCACACGTTAACTACAGCCTTGTCACAACATAAAATTAAAAACTGAAACAGAAAGAAACGTGAAGTTTCAACAGATCTGCTACATATGAAACGTACAAATGTAACATGTCCGTGGTTTGCAGAAACGTACAATGCCAACATATATTCTGGCGATTGAGTTGTACTTTCCATATGTATTTTATGATAATTTTCAAGTTTACTTTTTATCAGTCTTCAAGCTAACTGATTACTCAGATATAGATGTGGTTTAATGTGAGAAAATATACGTTTTTCCTCAAATAAAATAGACAACATGATGATTTTCAAAAACGAGGGAAGAGGGACTTCAACCATCTATTGCTGTGAATGGAAATAATCCTTCAGCTGTATTTCTCCGCCATAAAACAGGTTTGACAAAGAAGCAACAAGAGAACACAGAGAACTCCAAATTGCAGGTGCATAGGGCAACAATACTGCAGCAGCTACGCTTTATGCAGGTGAAATTGCAAGAGTGAAATTAAAGCACTTTCAAGGTACCTAAACCAAATATATCCAGACTCTGGAAGCTTTTATCATCACATCTACATTGTTACTATGAATGCAATTGTGAAAAATCTTACAGAATTTCTTTATACCCACAGCAATCAGTGTATTAACTTTGTATGTTCCGTCTGGTGTGAGACGCCAGGAGACAACAAACACATCGTTTCATTTAAAATATTAAAAGATTTTTTTGTTTACATGAATGACTGCGGAGATGAAACACCTGATCGTGTTGAAAATCAAGCATTTTCAAGGAGTACATTTAAATTCCAGTATTTTCCTAACCTTGGAAAACATAACTGTTAAAAAGTAAGCGTTTTCCAATCCTTCACGACTCTGTACGAACCCTGTTAATGACAAGGGAAGTGTTTGTAAATTATGACAACATATGCTAAATACAGGCAGACTTCATTAACAAGAATCAACAGATGTCAGTTCAAGTTCCAAATTAATACCAGAACTATCCAGTAGGCTGTATTTACAAGGGGTTGACAAATGTTGCTGATTTTCAATGCACTGCCCACCTTTGTAGCATTGTTTGTGGTAGGAATTTAGTTGCTTTCAAAGTTAAAATATATTGCTCATGAAGTGTTATTTTTTCTACAACATTGGTTCCCAAGATGGGACACATGTACCCCCGGGAGTACACAAAGTCGTACGTGAAAAAAAAGAAGACTGCGGGTGTGTAGCTGGAGGTTTGATGATGTATTTTTGTAGGCCAACCCGGAAGTTAGCGCCGCCCTGGTTCCCTTGACAAAAAGCCTATGGGATTTTTCCATTGGATTTTGGATCATTACAGAAAATAAGCTTTTTATGATACTTCCATGTTTTGTCTAGCGAGATAATCTCTCCATATGAACACCACTTTTATGAGTTTAGAAGCGTACATCCAATTGCCAAAAGTAAAAAGCTAGCGTTAGGCTATAAACAAACTACCAAACGGTCGCATGTCGCCGTCCGTTTAACGTCTTTGTTCTAGTCTCAT
>JAOVVB010202926.1:0-10851 GCA_028570985.1 Heterobranchus longifilis
CAAACTAAATGAAATGTATAATAAAGGGCTTTATTTTCCACTATATTTAAATGACTAACACATTTTGTATGAATACCGAAATATAAACAGATAAACTAAATTAATGAGCATAATCATCATGTGGCAGTTAAAAATAATTTTGTTATCTATCCATTTAATTCGGCCCTGGGTGTGTGTGCTACTGAAGTGCAGATTTCTGTCTCAGAGTTTGAGAAAAACAAATTTTGAGAAAATGGCCTTTAAAGATATGGACTGTAAAATTCCAGACATTTTGAAGACACAACAGGTGAATAGGTTATTAATTATGTTTATTTTATTTAAGTTCCCCAGTTGAATATTTACATTAAGACAATTATTTTTTCGTATTACAAGTTTTCTGAAATGCATTATCTTATGGTGAATTTAGGAGGAATCTACAGACGCAAATAGACAGTCTGAAAGAAAACATGTTATGGAAGCAAAATGACCCAAAATTGAAAAAAAAAAGTTGCCTGTAGTGTCTCGCCTTAACTTGTGTTCTCTTGTACCCAGGCTCTAGTGGAGTGTCTCCTGGACATTATCCAACTGGAGTTGTGGTGGTTCACAATGCTCCCGCTGCAGGCGGTGCACCTCAGCCTGGACTTGGATTTGGTTATGGAGGACACAGTGGCGCTTCAGGAGGAGGAGGAGGAGGAGGAGGAGGAGGAGGAGTAGGAGGAGGAGGAGGATTAGGAGGAGGATTTGGAGGAGGATTAGGAGGAGGAGTAGGAGGAGGAGCAGGAGGAGGAGGAGGAGGAGGATTAGGAGGAGGAGTAGGAGGAGGAGGAGGAGGAGGAGGAGGAGCAGCTGGCGTCGGCTGGCCAGGTAAGAATTGAATTCTTAATGTTCTGTGGTTCTACAACTGGTAACATAGTTCAATATTGGGCAATCGTCGCTAGCAAATCTTGGCTAGAAACTCATGCTTGAGTTTGATACTTTTATCGTACGGTTGAAAATGGCAATATCCAGGTCTGTTTGGGAAAAATAAATGGACCCAGAAAGTTTTGAAAAAGTCATGGAAATTTGTTCCACAAAAACTTTTGAGATTTAAAGATAGGCGCCTAACTAATACACGTTTATTTCTGATTTATGACCAGAAAAACTTGACACACCCTGTTGAACCTGCATTTCAAATTCATCTTTAGGTACCCAGCTGTTGACATGCTATCTCCCCAAAAAGTTCCCTTGACCCCCCCGTAAAAAAAAGAAAAATGGTGGGTCACTAATGGTTAAATAAATACAATATATACTTTTATCAAACCACGTAGCTTGCCATTAGTTTTAGTTATGATATGCAGTGGTCAATTTTGACATGGATTTTTATTTTTATTTTGTACACCCACATTTCAGAGAATGTTTGATCTTGAAGAAATTTGTCTCAAAATCATGGACATTTATTGATAAAATGTCTATGAACCATAGACTGTACAAAAATAGTGGGCGCAGCTTCCGGGTCTGAAAAGTAAAGCCAATGCAGAAATGCCTTAAACTTGCATTTGTCTCTATGGCCAGCAGGAGGCGACTCCACTGGTTGTAAAAAGACGTCCGGTTGTATACAAGTCAATGGGGAAATGAGCCTATTTCTCACTGTATTTATTACCTCAGTAAACGGTTTCATAATGAGTTTATGGTCTCAATTGTTAGTTTCAAGTCTTCAATACAGCATGATGTTCATTTAGTAAATTATGGTCACATTAAGAAGAAAAATGATAAAGCAGGGGATGCTTTGGGGCGTGGCTAATGTGTGATTGACGTCATGCTTTCACTTCATAGAAGTTAATTGTAACACTTTGGTCGCTGAAAAATGTTTTGTTCAGCGTTCGGTAGCACCGTGCTAACGAGCGAGTGCTACTGTTAGCTGCTAACTTAAGGTGAAGTGCAAACTTTGCCTCGTTATTGGTTAGCTTAGCGCGATGCTATTGAAACGTCACCACCACTGGCTTAGCCACGTTATCTCCCCCACTCCGCAGCCTTTTACAAATATGGTAATGTCTGGTTTCAAAAGCCCAAGCAGCTCAAGATGCCGATAGCCAAAATGCCAAACTCGAGGCTTCAAAACGGTAGCCCACAAACCAATGGGTGAAGTCACTCTTGCTCCATCCAGTATTTTTATACAGTCTATGGTATGAACCCTGTTTTATTCTCTCCACCTCTGTTCTCAGTATGGTCTCTTGCACCTCCCAGTCCTGCTGGCGGCGGTGGTGGGTCGGCTGGTGGCTTTGGCATGAGTTCTGGTCTGTCTGGAGGTGGGTCGGCTGGTGGCTTTGGCGCAGGTGCCGGTCAACCTGGACCAGTGTATGTAGGAGGAGAGCTGTCCCATTTTGAGCAAGCCCTTGAGCATGGTAATGCAGAGAGGGAGACAGAGGATCAAGTGTCTGGAGGGTCTGGAGGGTCTGGAGGGTCTGTCGGGTCTGTCGGACAAGGCGCCATCAGCCAATCTCTGTCCGGTGCCGGGCCCATGACCGGTGGAGGCTTGTTCCCTGTCCCAGCCTACGACTTCATGTTCCTGAGTGGCATGTATCCTCAAGGCATATACCGTCACGCCAGCGTCATCTTCGAGAAGGGGAGAGACCACTATCAAGAAGCTGAGTTTGAGAGACCTGGTGTGGTGGTGGCTGCTCCACAGGCTTCCGAATCAAAAGTCTGGGTGTGGCAGTCTGCAAAGGTATGTTGATAAACTGTATTGGCATTAATGATTGACTAGGTCTTCTTGTAACTTATATTAATATTATTATGTTCCTGTCTTTCAGGGCAAGCAATAAGTGGTGGATCCCTACAGAAAGCTTTATGAATTCAATAAAGACTTTTGTCAAATACGGTTTCAAGATTATTACTCTTGACTTAAAGGAACCCTGTACTGTAGAAGGTGGCAAACATTTTTGAGATGGTCAAAACAGCCTTAATTTGGCAGTGAAATTATAGTGTGGAAAATAGTTTACAGACTACAATACTTTTCAGGCTAATGTAACATGGACAAGGGCTTTAATAAGGCAGAATATGTTTGGTGTTATTGGGCAAAGATTCCACAATTTGCACTTCTGCACCTTGTCTTGGCTCTGTTTCAGGCTTTAGAAAATGTAGGAGGTGATGGACAAACTTTGGGCCAATCACAGGTCATTTCAGAGAGTCAGCATTCTAATCTGGCTTACTGAGTGAGCAGTGCCTGGATACAGCCTTACTTCCTGCATGCAGAGGAAGTCCCTCCCCTTGTGTTCCCATTCTCAAAGTCCCTTTGCTACAGGAAACAATGGCAACAACCTCATTTCGGTGAATGATTGTAAAGATCTACAAAGTACATATTTACAACATTTTCGTGTTCCACCAAAACAAGTTCACTCCCAACACGATTTTGCAGAAGCAACATCACTGTATCCGGGGGATAGCGCCATCCAAGACAATTGTGATTGGTTTAAAGAAATGCATGTTTCTTTTCCCTATCCAAGAGTGAAAATTACATTAGATCCAGACTTTCCTCTAGTGCTGACACAGTGCTGTGGAGATACTGGCTACGCGAGACTACCTTATTCTCAAATACTACTTCCTCTTACCACCATGAACTCTTTAAAATAAAACTACATATTTATAACTACACATCTGTGTCTTTTAAACATATTGATTACACTGTACTTTCTTAACCTTTCATGAAATCGCTTTTAAACCATATTTATAACTTCACCGAGTGTTTGTTTTTAACTAACATGTATTTACAAATATATGTTATTTTAACATCCTTTTTATTGAATGTATGGTATTTTTTAAACCAGGTTACACTTGTGACAGGCGCTAAAATGGGGAATTTCAGACAGAGGGTGAATACCCTCTGTCTGAAATTCCCCATTTTAGCACCTGTCTCTTTCAGCCCCCCTCCCGAAAAAGCCCAGTCTGCTTTGATTGGCTTGCGAGAAAAATGTTTGGGGTGGTATATTTTAATGAGCCTGCATGTGACATCGGAAGGACAGCCAAATCTGAATGGCTTGATCTAGGCAGCGCACACAAAAAAAACTGTTGTCTTATTTCACAGTTTGTGGGTTGGTAGGCACTGCAGATGACCAAATAATAATAATAATAATAATAATAATAATAATAATAATAATAATAATAATAATAATAAACTTTATTTGTATAGCAGCTTTCATACAAGAAATGCAATTCAAAGTGCTTTATAGCAAAGAGAAAATGACATAAAATGAACATTAAAAGCATGTTAAAAGAGTAGGAGTAATGATAATAAAATTAAGATATAATGCATAAAAAGTGCAGCAGAGATCATATAAAAGTATAAAACGAATACATAGAATGCATAAGAACAACAACAACAACAACAACAACAACAACAACAAAATCAGTAGTACTTTTGCTATGTTTCAAGGTAGACTTTGGTCCCTTTTTGGATTGAGGCGTCTAAATGTATGTAATTTAAATAAGTCAAACTAAACATTTGTTGCAACCCTTTATTTTAACAACTGAGTGAAATATTTCATGCATTAAGCCTATTATTAGGGCCCGAGGAACCGACATCGTCGGCGAGGCCCTATTGTATCTGTACTGATTATTTTTCTTCTTCTTCTTCTTCTTTCTGATTCTTCTAATGCGTCTTTAGGGGGAAAAATGAGGTGCTAGGGATAATGGAAAAGTTTTTAAATTTGGCACACATGTTGGTGGGTTGTGAAATTGTTATCTGATATTGGTCCCAAGTTCGGGCGAGGCAAGTAGCTCCATAGCGCCCCCTTACAATTTTCAAGTGAAAAGCCCCCTACTTTAATGTTTACGTAGATTCATGAGATTTGGTAGGCTGATGTAGAAAGACAAGACGTACAAAAAAGCCTCTTGGAGCCATACCCTAAACCCAACAGGCCATTTTGAATTCATTGTAGAATTTTTGCAATTTCCAGGCTCTGTTCAAAATCAAACTCCTCCTAGAGTTTTGACCCGATCCACATCATATTTGGTCAAGACTCGGGCAAAGCTAAATTGCATAGCTTTTGAGTTTTCATCGAATGGCGAGGCCATACCGTGGTGGCAAATTTGTGTATTTCGCCGTAAAAAAGGAAGTGGCTTTTAAGTAGACTGTACATTGTCCAATTTGCCCCTTACGACCCATGTTTGATCAGAATCCCTGAAGACTTCTATGTAAAAATACTGAGATAAAGTGAGAGCGCCCCCTTCTGGCAGCAGGAAATAGTTATTTTTTCCTACAATGTGTTGCTTGTAGCGGGATGATCAGATCCACATCAAACGAATGTCAGGCACACCTCAAGAACTTTTTTTTGTTGAAAGGCCTCGCCATGGTGGCACGGCAAATTTCGTTGCGCAATGAACAAAGAACCTGTTGTAACTCAACTCCAGGTGTTCATATCTTAATCATATTACACATGTTTGATGAGGGTCCGGGCCTGAAGAGGCCTACCAAAGCATTTTGAAATCAACCAATAGGTGGCGCTGTAAATGTGAAAAGTTTATATGATGTTATAGCTTGTAATTGGCTGGATGGATTTGTACGAAACATGGTTTCAACACTCAAGGCTCATGTCTGAGTCAATTCTTAAAGTTTGGTAATGATTGATGAAAGTGGGCATGACTTATTAAAAAAAACACAGTTTTAGTCCAAATTTCAAAAGCTCCAAGTACCTGCACATCCTCCAGAGCTGGGGTCAATTGATCAACACACACTGAATTATGATAAAACTTTGCTATAATGCAAAAATGGTTAATTCAGAACTCTGTCACTCTATATTTTCCAATTCATGAATTGATGATTGATGATTGATGATGATTTTTATTTAACCAAATATTTGATCAAACTTCACCAAAAAAATTGGTAAATTTAAAGTTACATTCTCACTTGAATATTTTAAAAGGTTGTACTTAAGTATTTGCATGAACTCTTATGGATGTTATGTTTCATGTCTGTGAATTATCTGTGGTCTCTCTTGAAAAAGAGATCCCGATCTCAGTGAGACTACCAGTTTAAATAAAGGATTTAAAAAAAATACAGAATAATAAAGAACAGCTGTTGTAGTAAATTCTGTGTAGGACACGGTCATTATTCAAAATCAATGTGTATCGTATTGTACGTATCATGATACGTATCGTATCGGGAGGTTGTGGGCAATATCAGAAGTAGTTCATGTGGATTGTGTGACACATATTTGGAAAAGTAACTGATAAGTAAAGAGACTTTTATTGTTGAATTTGAGAAGGGATTTGGTGTGATGTAGAGATGTTTAATCTCATCATCGTCCCTGTCAGTTAACCTAACCTGCATATCTTTGTTCTGTGGGAGGAAACCGGAGTACCCCGGAGAAAACCCACGCTAACACGGGGAGAACATACAAACTCCACACAGAAGGGCCCCGCAGAACCCTCCTGCTGCTGTGACAGTGCTAACCACTGCACCACCGTGCTGCCCGCCGCCACCCCGCTACTAGGGGTGGTGGTTGTAGATGTTGTGGGGGGTGCAGGACTATGTGAACCAGGGGTGCTGCTGCATCTGCTCCAGGGTGGCGCGCTCCTTCGGGTTTACAGCCAAACACACGTTCAAGAAATCCTGGCATTCTGAGAAGAGAGAGAACAACGATTAACGGTTTTAAGAGTGGAATTTAACAATGAAACAAGTAATCCTGGACAGAACAGCGCTCCACAAACTCAGTGATGAAGAGCTGATTTCCTTTCACTTTGATGCTGCTTCAGTGGTCTGCTCAATTATAGTATTTCTGTATTTTACCCCAAATGTAAGCATGAAAACTTCTGTAATGATAACCATTTGTTTCTAACTTACTTCACTTTATCTGAAAGGTTTTATTCAAATTTAAATTTAAAATAACTATTAAAGTGCATCTTAAATCACTCATGTAGATTTGAATAGATATTGAGCACATAAAAGTTAAAACAAAAATATAGCTAGTGGCTATACTTTTTATATATTTGTATCTATTTAATATTTTCTTAGCTATTACTTTATTTTTATTTTTTTAAACTATCATTATTATATCGGCCTTCCAAAATCCACTATCGGTCGACCTCTCCTAAATATCGAGGCTATTTTACACAGATATGAATACAAGTGCGCCGTGAGATTTGGTGTGGCTTGTGCACAAAACATTTGAAAGCCACTGATGTATTGGAACATGGAAGCAAAATGCTTTGTGCATTATTATTATTATTATTATTATTATTATTATTATTATTATTATTAGTACCAGAACTCAGGTCCGTGGTCTTACCTTGGGACAGCTCACTGCTGACGGTGATTTTTTCGTGGAGGAACTCGATGGTGGTAAACAGATTATCCAGAATTTCGTAGAGCAGCGCGCCCAGCTGCCACACGGTGGTGGGGCCGGCCTGGTATGTGCCCCGTTTGTAGAACTCTGGAGGGGCGTACGCGGAGGTTCCTACGATACACGGAGGGAGACAGAAAGAAACAAAGGATGAGGAGACGATTTCAATGAAAGTCATCAGTGCAGAGATGAACAGATGATGACAGAGATGAAGAGCAGGAGCCTGATGTCGTACCGGAGAATAATTTGTAAGGTTTCTTCCTCAACAAGCAGCCACATCCAAAGTCTATGATGCGCACACGGGGGACTTCAGAGCCGGTTTCTATGAGGACATTCTCTGTTTTGATGTCACGGTGCAAGACTCCGTCAGAGTGCATTTGAATGGCTGCGTCCACCAGCTGCTTCATGATGTCCTGAGACAGACAGAAAGAAAAACACAGGAGTTAGAGCACTGGTTCCCAACCCGGGGGTCCCGACCCGCACTTGGATTATTATTCAAGATATAAACTTTAAAAAAAAAACTCAGGATAAAGGCACGATTAAATATGTATGACAGGAAATAATCTGCTCAAAATTAATTCAAATGTCTCGTTTTACACAAACTTCCTGCAGTTATTGTGTTCACTGTTTGGGTTAATTGTTCAGTTTATCAGTTGTTCTGTTATTGTTCTGCATTAAATATATCCATAAAATATGTCAGTAAAGCTGGAGATATAGATGCTGTTTAACCATCCGTTCATCACATTAATACGTACAGAATGAACAGACAAAACGGACACAGGATACTCGAGTCATGTGTTCACGTAGTAAAAAGTAAGAATATCTCTGCCGTTAGTCAGGAGTCGTCAGTTTACTCAACGATAGAAAAGAGTCTCTGAAGAAATAAGGTTTGGAACCACTGCTTTACAGCCTATTAGATTTTAACTTCTGCAGATTGAATTTATGCTTCTAAAATCATAAAAGTGGTGTTCATACGGAGAGATTATCTTAAAGACAAAACGTGGAAGTATCATAAACTTGTGTTTGCCACAGAGATTATTTTCTGCAATGATCCAATTCAAAAATCCCAGAGGCTTTCTGACGAGGTAACCATGGCGACGCTAACGTGGTCCCGTCAGCTCCCTGTCCCACAGCGACAGACGTGTCTGGACGTGTCCTTACCCAGAGGTGAGGGCGAGTAGGGCCGGGAGCTGCCGATGGAGAGACGCCGGCCTACAGTCTGAGGGACGTCTGCAGAGTTGGGGGACCCCGAGCCCACCTTGGGAAACCCCATAGGACTAGTGTTGGAGCGCCTCACTGTGCCAGACCTAGAAAACACACACACACACACACACACACATCAGAAATGTATTTAGTATGTACGAGGCATGGGAAAATTTCATGTCACGATTATCTGGACAAAAATAATTGCTATTCACAATATTATCCTGATAATCTACAAAATATGCATACATACATTACGACTTTTTTCTCAAAAACTTTATGACTTTATGACTAAGAAACTAATATTTGTTTTTGCATCACAAATGGGACACTATGGTAATCTGCAGCCAATTTGTGAGGATATTCACGATTATCCCGATAATGGAAATTCACCACGATCAACTTATTGTGAGTGATTTACAATAAAATCCATTACTGCCCCATCCCTAAAGTACGTGGACTCTCCCGAGTGCAAGTGAACGTCGTTCTGTTTTCAGAGCCGCGAGGAAAACGCTCGTCTCAATCAAAACTGAACTAAATAATCCAAAGAGTGAAGTTATACAATTCAGCTACTCTCTGTCAGGTGACTTATTCTCCCTCTGACTCATTTCAGACAGTTTTGCCAGTTTGGCTGCTGAGATGAAATACTGCTGCAAGTACTTTTTTTTTCTAATAATAAAGACAACTTAGATTTTCAAGGGCATTTACCAGCAAAGCCACTTCAAAATACGGACCTTTGATTTTTCTCTCTGAAGAGAGTGCACAAGTGCACAAGATAATAAAAAAAGTACATTTTTAACGCTACAGTTTAAAGGTCGGGAAGGATGAAAAGTTAGATACAAATTCTTAACTCAGTGCAAGCTGTTACAGTTGAATTGCTTTTATATTTTAGACAGTGTTGAATTGAATGGTATTGTTTGAACTCATTGCTAAAGACAATGAAACACAGTTTCCTACAAGACCTCAAGTCCTGTACGAGACCTCAACACGGATTGGAGTCCCACAGAAACGAGTGTGTGGGAGCGTTTGCTGTGCAGAATGCTCATCTCGAATCTTTCACACAAAAGATGCAGAGTTGCAAAGGAGCAGTATTTTGTAGGGACCTTGAGATACACACTACATATAAAACGTAATGTGAGGTCTGTGAATTGCAGGTCTACAGTCCGCTGCCGGCCGCTGATCGGCAAAGCTTTTCCATAAAGTATCGCAGAGAAATGTGAAAGGTACTCACGGAACATGGGCGGGAGATCTGAAAGCTCGCCGCTGCTAATAAACATGTTCTTTTTCTAAAAAAACTAGACTCACCAAAGATGGCCGTTCTTCGCATTTGTGCCGGCCAGCAGTCACAGTGCTCGCTATCGCTAGTTGTTGTTTTTTTAAGAAATATGTGATGTCATCAAGTATAAAGTGTGTAACTGCTACTAAGAGTTCGGAGTATACGGGTACAATTTCTGTTTCACACCTGACCAAAAAAAGCTAATTTGAGTATAAAAGTCCACTATTAAAGAGAAGTTTAAAAAAGTCAGTGAGTGACTGTTAAATAATTGTGTTCTCAGTATTGACCAACACACTGCAGCTGATGAAAACTCTCAGATAACAACAGTCATCTTCCTGAGACCAGGTGCCACCCTCTTCCTCTTCCTCTGCCCTCCCATCTGCTTCATCTTCACACAAAACACCAACAATCCTCCCAAACTCCAACACACACACACACACACGCACACACACACACACACACACACACACACACACACACTCATCTGATGCAATGTCAGACAACCTCCATGGCTGATGACATAACAGCTTAGACTTTCATTACCGAGTCACAAAGTTCACTCCCAAATAAAGAGTAAAACATTAGTCACACATGTCAAAACTTTCCAGATGTTCATGAGTAAAAAGGTATATATTACAATCACAACCTCACTGTTTTATATCATATTAAACTGAATATCTTTGTGTTTTTCTCTGTTTTATATCATATTAACCTGAATATCTTTGTGTTTTTCTCTGTTTTATATCATATTAACCTGAATATCTTTGTGTTTTTCCAGCTTTACAAACGTGAAGATTTGCTGCTATTTATTTTAATATTTTTAAAATAATTCTGAGTTTTTCCTGCATTCAGTACTTTTAATACTTAAAGTACATTTTCCTGATTGTACTTACATACTTTTACTTAAGTAACATTTTGACTGCAGGACTTCTACTTGTAACAGAGTATTTTTACAGTGTGGTATTAGTACTTTTCCTTGAGTAAAGGATCTGAATACTTCGTCCACCACTGGTAGTAAGTAATTACGTGTGTGTGTGTTTGTGTACGTGTGTGTGTGACAGAGTGTGTGAAAACTGT
>JAOVVB010202937.1:0-10851 GCA_028570985.1 Heterobranchus longifilis
AGACTTACAGAAAACGTTTGACCTCTGTCATTGCCAACAAAGGGTATATAACAAAGTATTGAGATGAAATTTTGTTAGTGACCAAATACTTATTTTCCACCATAATTTGCAAATAATGATTTTCTGGATTTTTTTTTTTTTCTTATTTTGTCTCTCATAGTTGTGGTATACCTATGATAAAAATTACAGGCCTCTCTCATCAGTGGGAGAACTTGCACAATTGGTGGCTGACTAAATACTTTTTTGCCCCACTGTATATGCACATCACTCGTAAAGTCAACTTTCATGCACTCGTGCACTGTTGTCTATAACCTTGTGACCACGTGTGAAGAATTTTTTTAATTTTGTGTCCAAGTGTAGTGATTTGTTTTACTTTTACTTTATATTTTGCGTTAATCATTTGTATATAAATATTTTTGGATTATGGAACGAATCATTAAAGTTTTCTTTATTTCTTATATATATTTCTTTTTCGCTCTATAAGCGCTTCTTTGCTTTGATATCTCTCACACACACACACACACACACACACACATATCAATCAGCCATAATAAAAAAAAAATTAAAAAAAGAAGTAAGTAATATGTCAGTTCTTGAAGTTGTTGTGTTCAAAGCAGGAATTATGGACACGTTTAAATATTTAAGCCACTTGACAAATTATGATGGCTTGATGACTGGGTCAGAGAATCTCCAATGACAAGTACTACCAAACTACCAAAAGTGGCCCAAGGAATTCTGGTGAAACAACATCAAGGTCATGGATACATACATAAGGGGAACAAATTATTCTTTTGTATTTTGCATAGTACCATCTTATTATTTATTTATATTATTAAAAAAATATATAAGGAGTAAAATACTGTTTTCCTTAGTAATTTTATGGACATTTCCAAACACATGCTTTGTTATATATTAGCAAAAAAGCTTCTTTAGATTGGCTTGATCTGTACAATACACATGGTTGTGGGCTGAATACAGACAAATATTTTAATAACATAACCACACTTGTAGGAGAGGGCATTTCCTGTTCACTTACAACAAGATTACTAGTTTAAAGCCTGCACAGCAGAGAAGGACAGCATCATTTTCTGATTTTCTTTGAAGTCTAATTTTTAGTCATGCATTAAATTAACAATATTATCAGAAAAAGCCAGACGGATTAGCTGAGGAGGGGGTTAAGCTTTGGAGCCGATGGTGGCGAGTAGAGGAATAGTGGAAAGCTGGAATCCATGCAGAAAATGAAGAAAGGACTGAGTATCAAGAGATTCAATAGATTATTCATACTTCATTGGACCTAGTGAAGTTTTTATTTATTTATTAATTTATTTGTTTGTTTGTTTCTTTATGGATTTTTACTACCTATCTAGTTGTCATTTACAAAATAATAAACACCAAATCAAGATCTTATGTTGTTTGTCTGGAGGCAGTGCCCAGCTGGCATGCCGGCACGAGACTGGTAGTGGCTCCTGCATGCTCCCTTGAATGACTCCTCTTTGCTGACTGGCCAACCGGCCCCAACGCGGCCACAGATTGGAGTCCCTCATGACGTTTGGCAGCGGGGTGGCTTTTCCAGCTGGGAACAGGGGCCTTGACGTGAAAACACAGCAACCTTTTTTCTCTTTGCCAGGAGGATCACGAGAGCTGGTCTATGCGAAAGTGAGAGTGCCGCGGGAGCAGTGTTTTTTGCAGCTGTCCTCCACCCAAAGATCAAATGGATTGCATGCCACTGTTCCGCATTTAGCATTCGCCACTCGACACTGTTCTGTAGACCTCCAGGACCTCAACTAAACCTAAACTTCCAGCCTTGTTTTTATAACATGGAGAAAGCCAGAGATCCATTAAAGATGATTATTAGCTAGCTGTGCTTGTTTCCAGCAGCCTCGCCCCTTAAAGAATAAGAGGCACGTCCATTACTGGCGCGTGCTGTGACAAGTAGCTACAAGTAACTTTTAGCTTATACTGATTTAATAAAATGAAGTCAGTGCAATAAATGTGCAAAAAAACTACATATCAGTATATCATACTATATTTGTGTGGACATCACACACACACACACACACACACACACACACACACAGTAATTTGAACATAATTCAGACCTAACCATAGTTCAGTTTTAATTAATTTCTACATTTATTTCCTTATGTGCAGTATAATGAAGAACTTCGTTATGTAGAACCATGTCTGAATGGAACTCTGGTACAAGCAGACATCACCAACAAAGATGTAAGTATTCATATGCGTGTACTTGTGTGTATATGTTTTTGTGTGCACTTTTTTCAATTATTTATATGTAAGTACTCACCTCTGTTCTTCCAGTGTTTCTGGTTTGCATGTGTAGAAAGTAGGAGTATGGTTTATTGTGGGTGTTGCTGTGAGCAGAGTTAAATATTACCCCTACCTTCAGTCTAGCAAGAGACAGAAGCCTTTTTAAGACAGGAAATACATAACCCAAGTCACTTTCAGTCCTCATGGCTTCATTCAGACTTACCCATGACTGTGGTAAAGAGAGCCAGTGTACTTGCGTGATATTTACCATTCTCACGAGATTTCACAGTACATCTACTCACGCATAATAGAAGCCAGGGTTTCAAGATCACACTGACAATTTCCTGGCTAGGCGCAGATGAAACCCAACCCACTTAATAAATAAATTAATTAATTAATTAATTAATGCAAGCCAAAATACAGTCAGCCAGCTGTATTTACATCAGTGGATTCAACCAACCTCAGATTAGCACTGTTTAGGGTTTGGGCTTTTGTTCTGAGTAGCTACAATACAATCTGGTAAGGCTTTAACTGGTATGGCTGGTCGCAAGGTGGTGGCAATCTAAAAAATAAATGAAAAAAGCATAAGCAAATGGACTTTGTGAATGACAGAAAAATATGGTAAGAGAATTGTGGTACAGACTGGATAGTCTGTATGTGTTTAACATACTGTATACAATATGTCATTTACTATCTTGATTAAATAGATTAGAATTGAATTTTATGAGGCTATAAAGCTTCTCATTGCTATCAGCTGTATCCATCAGTATCAAAGTAAAATAGTTCTATGCAATCACTTACTGCAAGTAGATTTGTTTTGTACAATACGTTCTGGCTTGCCTTCTTCTCTCTCTTTTTCCATCTCATTCTCCGTCTTCTCTGACTTGTTCTATGTCTCAGACAGACATGAACACACCTAGGTAATAGGATTGATGGAGGCGAAGCAGACAATGGAAGTTATTACTTTGATTACACTTGACAACACACATCAGAGGGCTAGAACGGTAGGGCAGTGGGGAGGAACAGAATGTAACAGCAAGGTAGTGAGATTCAGGGGAAATGGACTGAAATCTGAAAACTATCTTGTTTGGTTTCTGTTGGCCACTTAAAGCTGAATTATTTTATTTCCACTGGACGAAGTCTTTGTACTTGTCCATGTTCCACCTAATATAATGTTTAAAAATTAGTTATTTAACATAAGGGGTTTTATCCTGAGTTTTGTGTGCCCTGTGTTTAAGAGGGTTTCCTCTGGGTTCCTCCAGTTTTTCTTCCAACTCTCAAAACATGACAGAAGGTGGATTGACTAATCTAAAATACTACTAGGTGTGAAGCAGGGTACAAATGAGCAAAAGCATTTGATTGAACTACAATGATTCCAGTTAGCTGCTTAGCAAAAATGATGCATAGCAGACCACTAGTGGTTTGACACTGCAGCTCTTCTCCATGCACCATTTATTCATAAATTTATGGCTTAATATATTTTTAACTGATTTTAATATAAAAATTCACAGACCATACAGTTGTCATGAAAAAGAAATTTTGCTATTGACACAATATTTTTTATACCAGCCCATAAACATGTTTTTCTATGTCATAAAGTTGAGTATTTTAACATCGGAGTCTATGTGGATTAACTTGCTTTTAAAGCCAGCCATCAGTGTACATTCGAGGAAATGCCGGTTTTGGCACTTCTGCATTGGCTTCATTTTTTAGAACCGAAGGCTGCCCCTTGGGAAAAATAGAACAACAACTATTCTGAATGTCCCATTTACTGAATGTCAATTGTAGAACATGATCAAATTTGAGTTATCTTTGTAACTATACATTATTAAACAGCGCACCTTATATTTGTTTGAATAAGCATGTTTCATGTTCAGCAGATGCTTTTAGAAGCCTTTGTCAGAGTTCTGTTTGGATATTTGACTCTACTCTTCTTTGCAGAACTGGGAGTGTTCAATTAAAGTTGTTGATTTCCAGTCACTGGCTTTTCATGTAAGCAGGATCTACACATTTCGATAGAGTTGAGGCTTCAAAAATCTAAATTTAGACTGCTTTATCCATTTCACATCCATATTTGGCGTGTGTTTGGGGTCATTGTTCAGTGGGAAAGTTCCATTTTGTCTAATCAATAATGATTTAAGGTAATGCTGAATAATTATGAGATATAGTGGAACCTTGGATTACGAGCATAATTCATTCCGGAAGCGGGCTCGTATTCCAAAACACTCGTAAACCAAATTAAATTTTCCCATAAGAAATAATGAAAACTTAAATTATTCGTTCCATAGCCCATGACACACAGCTGTCATAAATCAATCTCTCTCTCCCGCAACACTGTTTTGTCAGACAAATTGCAAGGAACATCGCTACCGACCGTTACCGGCTGTAAAGTAAAACAAACAAACAAATGAACCTGCACTTTACCTTTAAAAAGAATTGCGACAGAGCAGAGTTTCTGTGTAGACCAGAGAGTGTTTGTGTGTGTGTGAAGCAGAGAGGGGGTGTGAACCGGCACAGTGTCAAATTACGCACGTGCACACACATAAGCTCACACAGCCTGAAACAGAGACGGAGAAAATGTATCTTTAACCTCTGTAATGAGACTTTCTCTTGCTTTACACGCGCGCTGTACACACGTGTGTTATAAGAAACAGTACATGCGCGCTGTGCACACGCGCTTACAAACACAAAATAAAATATGTTTTACACACACGTGATCACAGTATTATTGTAAACAGTACACGCATGCATGGATGTTGATTAGTAAGAGTAAGTAAGAGATGCTCACTAAGACCCAGCAGGGGAGACCCACAATTCTGCAGCGCAAGAGAGAGAAAAACCATTGGCTAAGTTGTGATCATGTGACGCTCGGCGTCAAAACAAGAAGCGCATGCGTGATACATGATACTTGGTGCTCGTTAACCAAGACAATGCTCGTTTTTCAAGTCAAAATGTATTAAAAATCTTTGCTCATCTTGCGGAACACTCGCAAACCGCATTACTTGCAAGCCGAGTTTCCACTGTATTCTTTATTTAACATGCACTGTGTACAATGCATTAATTCCACTAGTAGTGGTCCTAAAGTCTGATGCTACCGGGATCAGGCATAAGAGTCGTACAATGTTTTCGAGTTTGAATGCCTTTTACTTCACCAATCATACCTGTGGTCAAGGGTTTTTTCTTTGTCCATGTTGTCAGCTGGAGACTTTAATCAAGCTTGAATTTGTACATTCTGTAGCAGAATTTTCTTTCTTGGACAGGAGGCTTTCAGTCCATGACAGTGTAAAATTTGCTTGAATAGAGACAGTGTCTTTTGACTGGTGTTACAGCTGCTTCCAGTTTATGAATGTACCTTGGTGTTTCCTGGGTAATTCTTGACCATCTGCTCCAAATTTCTCTTAAAGAGAATGACAGTTTGGGGCTTGTATCCAACCCTAAAACGGTGGCTACATCTCCCAATAACTTGAACTTACAAATAACTGTTGATATGATCTTGGAATTTGCATTTTTCAAGACGTTCAAGTGGAAGCATAATAAAAATGTTCTGTAACAGTTGTCATAATAGTAAGGCAGCCAACAAAATATAATGTGCTAGTATGAGTATGATCTATTGGCCTAACCAATCATATAATCAAATCTCTTGAGGACATTGCAACAGAATAGCATTAAATTAACTCATTTGAATCATTCTAGATGTAGACACAACGATTGTGTCTGACTCCTAAACATTGGCAGGCTATTGTATAACTTTGAATATTAGTTTGATAGTATATCATACTATTTGATAGTATGATTTGTGTCAAAAGCTGCGCTAAGTTCAAGGATCACAAGTGTCTCCCTGTAACAGCCACCCCTTCCCCCAAAAGTACCACAGTCTTGCTGTCAAGCCTCAGCATTAACTTTGCCTCTAACCCTCTATAGTCTGGATGTGCTCCTCTAATACAACAATCTTCTCTGTCAGAGTGCTAACTAATATACATCTTTTTTTCAATGAATAATTGAAAAATTCAGTTTGTGTCTCTAGATGAAGAAACACATTCTTTGGAAAAAAAAATTAGTAGGAGTAAAAGATGCAAAAGTGCAAAAACTGTTAATAAAAAGTGGAAAAGTATCATTTAAATGCTGATACAAGCAATACATCATCCAACAATTTAAAAACCAGAAATATGTCACAGAACAACTAAAAGATATGTTATGTTATCCCCAAAACCATATTTTTTAAAATAGTGTTGTTGATATTAATGGCTGTCCATCTCAAGAGGAACAGTGGTTACAGGCTCAAAATTATAATCACTAAAAATAACTACAAAATGTAAGTAAATCAGACTGCACACTGTAAGCTTTAAAATTTTGAATCCATATTCTTTTCTTTTATGGCACAAACTAGTTGGCTGTACTGTATATTAAAATCATTATTCATTTTCAAGTTTTTTTTTTTTCATTTTAATTTTTACTACCTATCCCACAATAGGCCTAACTGCAATCTTGCACAATATTCTGCACATCCGCACATTATCTTCCCCAAAACTAGACACAGTTCTACACTACACTATTACATTACATCTCAACTCTATATTTCATTTTATTATTTTTTTATATTTTATTATATATTTTTTTATATTTTATTATATATTTTTTATATTTCTATTTTTTATTATACTATTTTATTACAATATTTTATTTTCATAGTTTTTATTGCTTGTACATAATGTAAATTTAAAACTCTTACATCTAAAGTTTATTTAAATGTTTCTTATATTTCTAATTTGTAATTTCTCTTATTTCTCTTATTTTCACACTGAAACTTTCCTTTTGAATCTTGAGGTCATCAGCTGTCGTATAAGCATTTCATTTTATATCATATTGTGTATGACTGTGTATGTGACGCATAAAATTTGAATTAGATTTTGACCATCTGGCATATAACCTAGCTGCCAGTGTAGGCTACAAGAGACTGAAAACTGCATTCACAACTGCCCCATTTTTGGGCATCCTAATCCAGTCAAGCCATTTACCGTTAATGTAGCTGCCTCTGAAATATGACTTGGAGCACTATTGTCCCAGAGATTTGGTGAGAAATGTTGGGTTCTGAGGTCCCCTGCAAGCAAGGTCCATCTCCTGGGTGCTTGCTTCTGAAAATGATGTCTTCCGCATAGGCTGCATCCTTGAATGTCAGGCCATCGGCATCGCACACCACTGCAGATCGGCCAGCTATACTCTTCTCCATAACCCAGTCTACAGTATGATGACATTGAACAGGAGTGGGGAGAGTATGCAGCTCTAACTTGCACCGTGTAATAAAATAGATTAATTCTGTTTACTGGTTGGTAAAACTTTTTTCTTCTTTGAAGTTGGTTTTGGGAATTTGTAAATGACAGAAAGAGAGAATCTGCCCATGATAGAAATGCCATGGATGCTTTCTTAGTGACTTGTCTGTCCCTGTAGGTACAATCAAAGAGAAGAATAAGAACCCTTCATCTTGTCTCTCTCTCTCTCTCTCTCTCTCTCTCTCTTTCAGTCTCTCAATCTGTTTCTGTCACACACACATACACACACACAAGCATGTACCATATTGAAAACTTTTTAATAAGTAAATGTAACAGGGTATGTAATGAAAAATGCCTGTAGACATTTTAATTATAAAGTGCAGTTTTTAGAAAACCCAGTGCCATGGTGCCATGTGGTTTAGATGTAGGTGAATGAGTCTGTGTGTGTTTTAGAGTCAGTGTGCATGTGTGTGTGTCTCTCTCTCTCTCTCTCTCTCTCTCTTTCTCTCTCTCTCTCTCTCTCTATACACTGTATATACTGTATACAGTATATATGGCTAGTACAATGGCCATTATGCATGATGAGTGCATCGCTTCATGTCCTTCCCTTCTTACTCTGGCATGTCCATTGCTCTGGAATAGGGTCAATCTGAAGTCTTCAGGCTACAGTACATGACCTTTTTTGAATTGCACCAAAATCCAATTTTTTTGATGTCTTGAAAATTAAAGTGTTTTTTTTCCCTGACTAGTCTCACTAACAAGCGGTTAATCCAAATCCTGTAAGCTCTAATTTCACTGTGCACACACATAGAGAAAGCGAGAGAGAGACAGCTTACAACAGCTTAAAAGTGAAGAATGGCAGTTTTGTTGGTAACTCATTGCTTTAATTAACTTGAAGTAATACCTGAAAGTTTGTTATTTATAACACCAGGTGTAATAAAGTAAAAATATGAATAGTACACTAATGTACTAGCACAAGTATAACAACAACAAACTATATAATAATAATAATAATAATTATTATTATTATTATTATTATTATTATTATTATTATTATTATTGCTATTATTATTCATCATCCATCCTGTCAATACCACTGTGAAGGGTCATGTGGGGCTTGGAGCCTATCTCAGGGAAGGAAGTTACACCCTGAATGGTCTGCACACCCACTGCAGGACACAATCACACACACATACACTCCAGTCCCCAGTCACAGACTACGGACCATTTGGAAACAACAATTAACCACATGTCTTTGAACTGTGGGAGGAAACCCCCGAGAAAAAAAAATCAACTTGTGCAACAAGCAGCATGCACAGGAGCAGGCATGATGCAATGAACATTCCAGAAGCTGCTGCTGCCCAAAACATATTCAGTTGTGTCCTGTGCCACCATGTCGCATGTCTCACCAAGATGCTGTCTAAGTGCATGGCTGAGTATCTCGACATCAAGAGGGTGGGACAAGACATCAAAACAACACCTGAGGAGCACTACCAGTTACTGTAGCTCTCTGAGGTTGACTGCCTCTTTACCTACATGCAGCTTCTAAGTTTGATTGTGGAGGAACAGGATACAGAGAAGATCATGAAGACTTATATGTACTGAAGCAATTTATTGCTTGACTCTTTTGTGGATGCAGATGCTGTAGGGCTACTTGGCAGTGGCTTCTAGTCCAGGCATCCCTGGTCTTTTTAGGCACCCAAGGGACTGAGGTGACGGGGTCATGAAACCAGCATCACTGACCCACTGGTCTTTCCAATATCTCCCAATACTCTGTCTTTCTTTACACAGGTAGAGGCTTCCCTGCCTACTTGGACCTGTTAAAAGCCTAGGCAAGTTTCCAGGTTTGGCAATCCCTCATAAAAGCAGGAACAGTAAACCATTGCAGATCTCCCCTGGTTGAGCAGGAACATACCCCATGTCAGTGAATATACAAGGGAGAACAAGGTAGTACATCAGACTCTGGTGGATATATAGGTATAACAAGATCACTATCCTAAAATCCAAATGTGTAAGTAAAATGTTTGTGTAAGGGTGCTGCAGTAGCAAAGCACAGTTTGGAATGTGTGCAGTATTGGCTAGGGAGACTTTTCCCTGCCAGTGTCAGCTAGCTCCATGTCAGAGGGACATTATGGATGGGATACTGCTGTAGTCAGTGCAGGGATTCCTCTCAGGAATTTTCCCTTCGAGTACTCATGCGATGACACTCTAAATCATGTTGCAATCAAGTGAGAGTAATTCAAAAACAGAAATCCAGCCTGAAATTTTTAGACTAGATGTGCCCTCGACTTTGTTTGTGTAGAGTTTAATTGTACACACATAAGCACATTATAAAAAATGTTCAATGCCAGCTGTTGAATTTTTACATGTTACTGTGAAGTGCGCATGTAAGATCGCATTTATTAAGTGGATTTCTTAATTTTAATTGGACACTCATAAGCGCGCATTAAAAATGTCGAGCCGCATCTGTTGAATTTTAAGATGAACTAATAATTTTAATCAGTTTAGTAGTTTTTACATGATGCGTGCACAGACAGACGAAAAATTCCAAAAATATCTTGATGTATTCCATTACTCATGTTACATCCACCACCAATTTTTTTTTTTGCAAATATCTTCAATGTACAGACATGCCAACTTTACAGTTTTATTGTATGTATAAAATAGATTATTAAGGATTATTAAGGTTATATTGAGTGATGCAGGACACATAAACTAAATAATGGCAACGCATTTGTTGGTATCAAAAAGATGTAGGGACCTCCTGCTCCATTCAACTCTTCATAAACCCCTGGCTTTACACAATAGCCAGGATAAAACAAAATAATCTCATAACTTGACAAGGGATTTGTAATAATGTTTGCAGATGGTGTGTGTCTGCCATGTTGCAAATGTCAGCTGGTGAATCTGCCTGCCATTGGGCCTATTATCCTTAATTTATGTTTAATTAATGATAAAGAAATTGCTATAGACCTCGTCAGGCCATTAGAAAGCTGCATAAGAGGATATCAAATTCGGTTATTTCTGGTGGATTGTGGAACAAAATATCCGGAAGCAGGCTTTTTGTACATCTCAGCATACAGTGCAGATCCACCTGTTTCCGTTATCGCACAAATTGGGCTCCTGAAAGAGATTCTGGATTACCAGAGAACTATGCTTATGTTGTGCTGTATATACCATGCAAGGTCTACAAATTATTAGTGATTAAATCTATTCATATAACTAGTCATGGGAAAACATGTTCCCTTTCAAAAGCTACACTCGATGCTGCGTGAAAACGCTATGGGAACATCTTTTTGTGTTACCGGTTGTGAAG
>JAOVVB010202958.1:0-10851 GCA_028570985.1 Heterobranchus longifilis
CAATGTGAGAGGAGACGCACAGCCAGGACACTGTCAGGAATGTGTTTTTGGAAATATAAGAGACAGACAAATGAACTCAGCAAAGCCATTTTGAAGTATTTCAAAAGTAATCCAAAGTATTTAGAATACATTACTTAATTTGAGTGATCTAATGGAATACGTTGCAAATAACATTTTAGGGCATGTATTCAGTAATCTGCAGTGGAATACATTTTAAAAGTAACCCTCTCAACACTGGTAAGAGATCACATACAGAAACTACAAATAGCCAGTTTGCGTTGTTATTATGGTTTTATTATAGGCGTGGTTTATAATGGGCAGACATTGGGTGTGGGGTTGTGTATGGGAGCAACCTGCAGAGTACTGAAAACTGTTACATCTGGGAAAGAATTGAAACCAAGATACCTTCTTGTGTCCTCAGGTCAGACTGGTTTCTGATCTTGGAAAGATCGAGGGCAGCCTCCAGGAGCTCAATAAGATGAAAGCCAAGAAGGAGGTCGGACAATACTCCATTGAAGTCATCGAGCTGTTTTAGAACGTGCATCCTTTTAATAAAATATTGAGCATATTGTCTCCTTCCAACTTTTCACCTGTAGTGGTTATAAGGTTCCATCCCTGTCCCAAATGGTGAAATATTAAGTGCTTTTTGGCACAGATGCTAGCCATCGGAACTCAAGATACATGAGTTTTACTGTGTATGTAATTTAGGCATTGAATAATTTCCAGATGCTTTAGAACCATTGTTAACGTGTTCAAGATGATGGAAATTTGACCATTCAGAAAATGTGGTTTGCATGATAAATTAACTGTCTGCTCAGTGTGTCAAACTGGTTAATAATGGATTTGCAAAATGCATGCAAAATCAATCACACAACAATCATAGTGAAACACAACTGTGAGAATGAATGGCTGTTTCTGTCAGCTGTGACTTTGTCCTGGATTTTCCACGGGAAAGCCTTTTATTTTGAATACAAATATATAACTATGAGGAACTGCTAACCAATGTGCGACTGTTTTTCTTGTTATTATTGTTATTAAATGGTGCTATGAAATACCTGTGAATTAATGTGGGATGCCGATGCATCAAAGTTAGTGTTGTCCATCATGATTTCTGCACGCTTTTACTAATTTGTATTATTATAATACTTTATTGTTATTGACCTAATAACAATACACTTGTTTGAGCCAGTGTAGTGCACTTGACATATAGAACAGCCAGGGTCGGCCCTGGCATTTTTGGAGCCCTAGACGAAATCTGTTCAGGACCCCCTCACCATGCCGATCACACAGGCCAGTCTTTGTCTTCCCCTCTGGATGCAGATGGTAACCCTAGATTTGTGAAAACTTGCAAAAATGCTCCAGAGACTTGTTTCCAACAATCTAGGCTATACTAACCTGAACCATCATGTGAGACATTCACAAATCTTGGTTTACCATTTTGACACAACCATGCTGCTGATAGTTCAAAGTGTTGTGCCATTGCTTATCTCAATTTAGTTTTTTATTAATTTTGATTTATTGTTGGCGCGGCGCCCCCTGCTCATGCTGGTGCCCTAGGCGACCACCTATATATGGTGTAAATCATGGCTCAAGTGTTGCCAGATCAGATTCACAGTTTTCAGCCCAATGACAACTTAAAACCTGCACAATTCAATAAAAACAAAACAGCTCAAACCGTTACATACGCAATAGAAATCACAGCATACAAAGCTGTACATATCTGCATCAAATATCCAAATATAAAATGTTATATAAATTAACTATCGCATCTCACGAAGAGTGCATTCAGATAATTACACAAATTGCAAAATGCACCTCTGGTGTTGCAGCGCAACCATAAAGTGATCAAATACTGCCATAAAATGTAAGCCACAAAAAACACCAAAAATCCAACCTATTTAAAACTATAGGATGAAGAATCGATGTCAATGATTATGACTTCAATGTAAGTAGGACCTTCCTTATCCCAAACGATTGAATATAACTCATGTCAGTGAAATATTTCTCTAATTACTGTAAATGAGTCAATAATGAGTGAGTGGGCACACAAAAAAGTTTACTGAATTTTGTATCTATTTTGACCATACAATGACGACTTGCTTGGTAATATTGTTTTCACAATACTGTATTTTCATTTCATCTACCAGCCCAAAGTTATTTTTCCCAGCCCAATCAAAAGTAGCCCAACTACCTAACCCATTATCAGCACGTAAGTGGGTGTTCCCCTCCACAATGTGCATATATAGATTTTTTTTTCAATATTAATCTTAAGTTTCTTTTTAAGAAAGTTAGCTTCATCAATCCAGAACATTCCTGTGTATACACTGAAAAAATAGATGGGAGATACTTTCTTCTTCTAGTCCACAGAAGTCACATTTATAATCAATATTCAGTTTAAATCTTTTCAACACAAGTTTTGCAGGGTAAATTCTATGTAATATCTTAAAATACACTTCCTTAATGTTGTTATACAATTTTTATCACAAATTCTCCATGCTTTCTCCCACTGTATATCATTAAATAACCCAAACAAAAAAAACTTGGAGATGTAGGGACAGTAATACAACTAAGTGTACAATGTATATTATAATTGCAACAAAAAAAACTGACGTTGTCGGCAGGATTCGAACCTGCGCGGGGAGACCCCAATGGATTTCTAGTCCATCGCCTTAACCACTCGGCCACGACAACGAATGACAATTCAGGCTGTTCATGACATAATAAACACATTTTTAGAAATCATAAAGTTTGATACAATATTTTGACTTAATTTAATTCATCAAGTCAAACCCAAGGGGTGGCACACACGATAACAGGCTACCCTCTAGTGGAAGTCGTCGCGATTGCACTTTGGATAACGTCAAACGTTATTGCGTTGCGGGTTAATTTACAGTCACATCTAGATCAGGTTTGATCAGAGCTCAGCATCGCTCCCGTTATATATTAGGATTAGCCAGGTTCCCTGGTTATACATAAAAAAATAATTTTAAAGTTTGATAATAAAAATACATGTTTAAAAATGGTGTACAACTGTTTCACATATTCTCGTAAATTTAAACATGATAATATGTGTGCTGCTAACTTTTGTGACGACTTATTTAGGTTCATGTAATAGAGCTCAATGTCGGACGTATGCTTATCTTCTCTACTTGGCTTTGCTGTGACGACGATGGCGACATGGCCGAAAATTAACGATGGTTTTCACTGAATACACTCGACCCACCTGTGATTAAAACCACCCACCAGAACCAGTCAGCGCTTATAATGTACTATTGGCGGAAAGCGTTTGCATGGATAACTAATTTTATGAACTAGCACGGCGTCTATTGTAGAATAGTGAGTCACGTGACCTCGCATTCACTCAGGCCTGCTAGTGTCAAGTTAGAAAATAAATACCACACTTTCCGAACTCGTTAAAAGGAAATAGTTCAAAGTTGATATTTAGATAAACGGATGCATTGAAAACACATAATGCATTTAATCTTAGTTTAGTTTATTCCATTTATTTAGAACATGTTTAAAATAAAAAAAAATAAAAATATGAGCAAGAAAACAAAACAAATATACAAAATCATCAACAAAAGTATATATAAAAATTCCTGTAGCCTAGATATAATTCAAATAAGCTATTTCCTGTTCAAAAAGAAGTAGGAAGAAGTTAAAAACTTTAACTTTAACTTTAATAGACTTTAAAAATGAAAGCTCAACTTTCCGCCACTCTTGTCCATGTTGCCCATTTCAAACAAAACAGCATATTCAGACCAAACAAGAACAACATAATCAGGATAAATACAAACCAAATATTCAGATGGCCCAAGAACAAAACAATCAGGTCAGAAACAAACAAAACATCAAAAGTCCATCCCATATCTGTTCAGTTTTAATGGGTCTTTAAATCTCTAAATGTGATTAATGTTCCACATGTTTTAATTGATTCACTGCAGCTGTTCCATACATTTACTCCTTTGGTTGTGACTGATATTTTGCATTAGTTCTTACTAATTATTTTTTAAACATACAAGCTCCTCTCAAGTCATGGTTACTTTCTAACCCTGGTTTGATATGTATGCTATGTTCTGTACACCGTCGGTATTTAATATATAGTGTATATAAATATATACAGATTTACAGTCTATGGTCTTTATCTTTCTTTTTTTTTTGTCGCTTTGCTTTTACTTTGAAGGAAAGGAAGCTTTACTTCCGGTATAACCGCCGGTAATGGTGGTTAGCTTGACGCAGCTCTGGGGCCTGCTGTGTTTTCAACGGAGGGAGAGCCGAGAAGAAAAATGGCGTCTGCAGGCGACCGAGAGCGGGACACCGGCCATTCAGTTTGAGCTTTCCGCCCTTAAATTGAGACCGGGGCTTGGTGGAGACTTATCGGCAACCGTCACCAGAACTGTTGGCTTCTTTCTGTCCCGCTTTTCTCCGGTGTGCGTGGCTCATTCGAGCACCGAGATTGAAGCGGAACAGACGAGCCTCTCTCCCACAATGAGGGGGAGAAGAGGAAGGCCGCCCAAACAAGCAGCCGTGATGCGGGAAGGTTCACCTGGGCCAGTCCGCGGCTCTCGGGGCAGCAGGAGTAGAGGGATGCGTGGCCGGGGAAGAGGCAGGGGACGCGGTCGGGGACGGGGAGGAAGTGGCGGCGCTTGCGGCACCGGCTCTGCGGAGGTGGATACAGATATATCTGGCAGAGAGAACTTTAATTCGTCCCGGGGCCGCAGGAAAGTTGGAGCCTCCACCACGGTGGCGGCCGCGGCATCGCGGGGCAGAGGAAGCAGGGGGAGAGGCAGGGGGTCGAGAGGCAGCCGCGGCGGTAGAAGCGGAGGGAGGCGGCCTCAAACCAAGGTGGTCTACGACGACAACAGCGACGAGGAGGATGATAATTTAAGCTACAGGTCAGACGATGATGAACTCATGAACGACAACCCTTCGTCGGATCTTGAAGAAGAGGAGGCCTTGGGAAACGACTCTGACTATCTGGAGGAACTACCAGATGATGATGATGCCAGCTACTGTACCGAGAGTAGTTTTAGGAGCCACAGCACGCTCGGTAGCACCCCAGGTACGTTCGTTTGCAAGTGCACGCACTTTAGCACAGCAGGTTTGTATTACTTAAAGTGTGCATTTTATTTTTTAGCTCAGTACAGAAACCAAGCCGCATTGTTCAAAATGGAGCTTGCACTCAGAAACAGGCCTTTGTTTACCGTGTGCCCTGCTTGCCACTGGTTTGCAGATCTGCTCCATGCTTCAACCGGCTCTCGTGTTTTTGACTTTTTGTCGGATCAGCACATTCCTGTTGTCATTTTATAATGAAGAATTTATTCGTGCTTTTTTTAACCGGACTTTTTCGCGCGCGCTGTATTTTACGTGTTTTCTTACGCACGGAGAAACGGGATGTGTGGATTCTATTTATGACTTTCCATTTGTGTTATTCATTCAACATTTCTACTTATGCACGGGACAGTAAGTGCAGTTTCTACTATGTAGACTACGCTACATCAAAACACGTAGTTTGTCAACATTGTTTCCAATTGGCCTGGGATAACAGTTAATAGTTCTACCCTTTCTGTGCTACTGAAATGAAAATATTACCTGTCAAATAAATAACGTTAGTAATTGTGTTCTATTTACGCACAATTATTAGACCTTTGCACCATGTCTAACTCTATTTCAGAAGACAGATTTTGTTGCATAATGCTACTGAATGAGTTTGACAGCCCTTTGTTTTGAAGAGAGGCGCTCTTTTTTCACTTGTTGCAAACACCAAGTCGTTACATTATTACGTGGTGCACCGTTACCATAGTAACCACTTTGTTTATCAGGTGAGCAAATTAGAGCCTTCACGGCCCCACTTATGGACAGTCATTTTTTTAAATAAAGTTGTGTCTGTAAAAATCAATTGACATCATAACTGTTATGTGAAGCAATGCACTGGAAGCAGTGTGCCAGCCACTGGAAGTAATTATACATATGATTAGAAAAATAGTGAAAGGGTGATCCAGATTTGGGTGATTTGTTCATTATAATATCAGACTTTCCTTGTTGGGATACATTTTCCTTTGAAACAAACATTTTCTTTGGAAAGAAACATTTGAATGTAGATTATATATTTTTTGTTCACCGTATAACACTTCACTACACTGATCAGGCTTAGATGCCATTTAAGTGGTTCAGGGATTACTCACATACCTCTCAACTTCCAGTGGCCACTCCGCCTGCTTTTTCTAAAAGACGTGAACATGGCAGCATTGTGCAGCCGAGGGTGAGGGATCTTTCGTCAGACTAATGGTCTAGACCAGGGGTTCCCAAACTTTTTCAGCTCGAGACCCAAAAGAGAAATGTGGTGCCTCCTCGGGACCCAAACTTACTAAAAATACATCATGAATTGCCATGACATCTACATTTATATTATAACGAACACAACAAACCATGAATTTAAAATGTAAATTAAATGTATTTATTTAATTATAAAAGTACATCACACCCTGCACACAGCATCTGAGCTGAACAGACCAGCGTAACAAAAAAAGAATGCGCTTCTATTTTATTGAGGAAAATCAATTCACATATCACAGCATTGCTATGCATTTTAGTCTGCCCGTTGGCGACCCAATTTGGGTCCTGATCCTTACTTTGGGAAAGACGGGTCTAGACATTACGTTGCTTTCACTGCCATCGACATACAGACACACATATCCATGCTGTTTTCAAACACATAATTGGACACCTGCACCACTTTACACACAATCCCTGTGTTTGATGCCAAATAATGAACCAGCGGCAATCAATCCCTGTTTGACCCTTTCATACCAGACTGCTGTCACAGGTTAATCAGAATCAGCTTTATTGCCAAGTAGTTTTCACGTACAAAGAATTTGTCTTGATGTATATGTAATGTGCAAGTATAACAGTAAAAATTGCGTTAATGTAACGCGCCATGATATATGAGCTGAGTGCTCTGAAGTTTACAGATGTGCAAAAGTTTGCAAAAGATGTGCTGGAATCTCTGGCTGTCACCATTTGCGAAGCAGCCAGTGCAGTCCCATCAGTGTTTCTCTGTTTGAAATGCATCAATGCTAAACCACAGAATTATGCCAGACCTAATACAAATATATTTGTATTTACATTTATTGACTTCTAGTCAATCAGAGGTTACTGCAGTCAGTGTTTACATTGAACATACAATATGGCAGACAGTGTGGATGACATGGTGACATTTCATAGGATTTGTTGATTTGGTCTCCTTATGGAAAGGTAATGCAGCAACCAACACACTACAATAATGTTACAGTATCTTTGAGGTTGAGAAGAACTTGTGAGTCAAGTCAGTTTTATTTATGTAGCCCAACATCACAAATCACAAATTTGCCGCAGGAGGCTTTACAATCTGTACAGCATGCGACACCCTCTGTCCTTTTCGACCCTCACTTTGGATAAATGAGAAGGCTAGAAGAGCACACCAATACACTATATGAGTATAGCAATTTTATGATTAGTGAATAGTAACAGTATGCTAATCCTAGAGGGATAAGTGTTTCTTCACCCTGTCATAACAACGCCACGCAGTCTCAGGCATTCAACAGGAACAGGGTCATGAGGCCAGGTTGAATGACCTGCAATGACCCATTCACATCAAATACGAACGCAGGCTTATTTCACATTAATGTGTTCAGAAATGGATAATGTAAGGAATGTATCACGTACACAGACACCAGAGGGATTATGGAGGTACAAGACATAAGCTTCACCATCTGCATTAATTACACAGTAGAAAAAAAGTCAGGCTTATAAATCAAGTGGGAGCATTTAGCTTATTGTCTTGGGACAAAAATGTGCTTGTCTACCTTTTTTATAATGTGACTTCTTCGGTATCGTGCTGTAAAATAATTAACCCCATTTACACTCACATTAGCCTGTGATTCCCCCTCCAAATGAGGTGTTTTACTAGTCCTTTGTAGTATTTGAACTTCATTGATAGGGTGTTGTCATTTAAATTGTGTCTTTTTAATTTTTTATTAGAACAACATTTGGATTACTGGTGGCACTTTGGCATTTGGAAGAGGGAGTCTACCCTGATTGTCCTTAGTCTGCCCACGGGTATCCTCCTGTACAAATGCAAAATCAGAGACTGGGGGTCCAAAGGGTGCTAATAAGTCCAGGCTTTAGGTTGCATTGACTCATGGTAAACATAAGCTAGCTCAGTCCTTTGTGCATTTTTGTCAGGTGCACTGTATACCACACAGTTATATATAACCTTTATTTAACTAGGAAGTCACATTGAGATTGCAAATGAGACCTAGCCAAGACAGAACCACATAGCAGCACACAACACAACATAACAGGACAAAACAAGTAGTAACCATGTTTGAACATTTTGTGCTGACGGCAAAGCAAAAATGGCCCTTTTTATTCTTATATATTCGCTTTTTGTATGCCACCCTTCTTCTCACTCCTTGCTCTTTTCATTTGCAGGCCGGAGAAGGAGTCGGGCATTGCGCCCGCAGTCCCCCATCCTTGAGGCAAAGGACATTCCTGCCCTGGAGCTTCCCAAGTCCTCCGAGGACCTCCAGGTTCCTACCTCACAGCTCCTCAATGTGTCTGCCGTCTACGAAGTCCTCCGCAACTTTGGCTCGGTGCTGCGGCTTTCCCCGTTCCGCTTTGAGGATTTCTGTGCCGCTGTGGTCAGCCAGGAGCAGTGCACACTGCTGGCAGAGACACACATCTCCCTGCTCAAAGCTATTCTCAGAGAGGAGGACACTTCCAACACCACGTTTGGTCCCACGGACGTGAAGGACTCCGTCAACTCCACTCTGTATTTTGTGGATGGTATGACCTGGCCGGAGGTGGTGCGGGCGTACTGTGAGAGTGACCCGGAGTACCGGCACATTCTGCCTCTCCAGGAGTGTGAGGATTACCCGTATGAACCGTTAGAGAGCAAAATCAAAGTTCTCCAGTTTTTGGTGGACCAGTTCCTGGCGACCAACATTGCCCGGGAGGAGCTAATGTCGGAAGGTGTGGTTGCCTACGACGACCACTGCAGGGTATGCCATCGCCTTGGTGACTTGCTGTGCTGTGAGACATGTTCAGCTGTTTACCATCTGGAGTGTGTGAAGCCGCCTTTGCAGGAAGTGCCCGAGGATGAGTGGCAGTGCGAGGTGTGTGTAGCACACAAGGTACCCGGTGTGGCGGACTGCATCCCAGAAGTGCAGAGGAGCAAACCATTTATTCGACAACTGCCAGTCGGCTATGACCGACACCACCGAAAATACTGGTTCCTTAACCGCCGCATTGTCGTGTAAGTTCACCATGTTTCATTTATGTGCCAAGATTATTGCATAGAACTCCACAGTGGATGTGTCAGTGACTTCATCTTGTTACAGTCTTAAATATTGATTATATGGCTTTTTAAAAACGTAAAACAAAGTTATTGGAAGTGCCCACTCTTAGTCGACTAAGATTTATTTAGTTGATTAGTCATTTTTAATGCTTTTTTCATGTTGAATGAGTTATTTCCAAAAAACGTATGAGCACATCTCTGGTAAACACTAGAAGTGGTGCTTTTGCACGATTCTTTGTGGACAAACTCAGTTTTACAGATCTGTTGCTTAAATCAACTAATCGATTAGTCGACAAAATCATACAAGTGTTAGTTGACTAAGAATTTCATTAATCGAGAACAGCCCTGGTTATTAGTCGAAGTTTCTGAAATATGCAAACATTACTGAAACACTTGGGGAGAACTGACTGTGTGAAACATGTTTATTTGATTGATATTCAACCATTATGGACTCCCAGATTGAACATTTCTTCAAGGGTCCTTGCCAAAATAGGAGCATAACTACACTGCACACAAACAACTTGCACATTTGCTGAATTTCCATGATTTTATGTTGTCAAAGATTAGAGATTTGGCTGCGAGAGTAATACGTCTGCTTTAAAGCAGTTAAGCAGCTCTAAAGGAGAGTCTCCAAAGTTGTCACATAATTCGGTGTCATAGAAAGTGTTCATGAATGTCACAGACCATCTGCATGCACAATTAAGAAGAAAGCCACTCATCCTGTAATTTCCTTTCTGCACATTCCTGTACTGTATGTTTTAATGAAACAATATATACTGTAGCTGCTGTCTATGAAGCTGATGTACCACAGCATTTTTGTGGTCAGTTTACTTCATCCCAGTCACTTTTTTTCAGCACATGTTCAGCCTGTATTCGACCTCCCTACATTCATGAGAAAATGTTGTCACGGGTTAATCCCTGAACATCACAGAGAGTCATGTTGGCATCTATACACATTCTTGCTTAACCTCAGAATTGTTCATAACTTTAAAGTAGATTAGATTAAATTTCTATCCCCAAAGAGTCGTCTGGTGTTCACAGCCGGATGGTGTCCAACCTGAGCTCAATCCAGGTCAGCAGAGGGGTCATGAGTGACCTGCATTGACCCCGTTCATATTGATCATGTCAGTTTGAAAAGCCAGTACATGCATACCATACATTTGTTCAACAGGGTTCCCACACCTTCTTAAACATAAAATTCAAGGACTTTACAGACCCAATTCCCTCAAATTCAAGGATCCAACACGGCATAGCTTCAGACACGGATCAGGTTCGTTACTGGTGTAGTCTGGTTTACATCGTGAACAGAGCCTGGATAAAGCCTGTACTTCCTGTCCGTACAGGAAGTCTGTGTTCCCGTTCTAAAAGTCCCTTCGCTATGGGAAACAACAACAACAACAACCTCCGAGCTATCAACATGCACGCTGAAAAAGACATGTTTTGAAGATTTGGATTGTGTAATAAGGCAGGCCTGCTCTGTTCTTTCAGTGAATGATTGTAAAGATCTACAAAGA
>JAOVVB010202999.1:0-10850 GCA_028570985.1 Heterobranchus longifilis
AACTTGACCTGTATAAAATGATCTGTAGTGACCTCTAGGATAATCACAGCCTCATGAAACTTTACAAACACAAACTAAAGGCGTAGGACATTCAGGGGATGCTCGTGATCCAATCATCGAAAAATATATACATAAAATTAGTTTAAAAAAACAAAAGAAACCCTCAGAATCCTACCATGCTCTGTGAATCAGCATAAAGCTTAAGCTCTTCAACTAATGGAGAGTTTCACAGAGCAGCTGTTTTTAAAACAGCTTAAGTTTATTTCTGTGTCCTGCCTCAAAGACTTACTAAAACATTCATGTGCAACCTGTCAGGACTGAATTCTCTCAGTGGAGAAGATGAGCGACATAAAACTGTGAATTATCACAGTTTTATAAATTAACTAGAAGGGCACTCGGCCAAGGCCGAGCACTATCTCGCATCGTCAAGGAAAGTGAAAAATAATTTGTGTATCCGCTCCGTGATTCAGATCCGCTCGTCATCAAGCTCAACTTTAGCTCGGTGTCATTTATCCACTGTGTCGTTAGAAAAGGAAAAAAATCATAACAAAATGACCAAAGTGAAGAAAGAAGGCCTGTGCAGAACTCAAAGAACACGGTGTAAAATGAGCAAGATGAAGGATAACTGAAGCGCTGGCTGAGGACGATCCCACCACTGAAACAAAACACTGAAATAAGAGCTTGATGGAAGGCTACGTTGTTCTTCAGTACATTAGACTTCAGAAGATCACCCGTCTGTCACCATCTCCACTTGTGCTTTTTCAACTAAGGTAATTTCAAAGAACCTGTGCAGCCTCTTGGAAATCCGGTGCAGAGTGAAAATAGAATAGCCTGAAAATGCTTTTTACCGTCCGTATTACTGTCAGAATGTCTGCCTCTTTAGAGAGACACTTTTAATGATAGTAATTACGTAGAGTGCTGTTGGTGGGTCTCCTCTGATTGGCCAGTTATGAAGGTTTTCACTGATTATGTGCACTAAAACAATGAAGGTCTTGGCCCTAAGTAGAGTTTGACTGTGTCAAGGGAGACCCGCTGAAAAGCTATCGATCAAAGTCCATTCCCTGTACTTGCCTTGTGGTCGAGCTGCTGATGGTGCACAGTGAATTCTTAATGAGCTGTGTATGAGACTATTTCAGAGTTTCATTTGTCACAATGTCTCTGAGTGCCTGAGTATTACAGCTTCTGTAGAAAAGCGCCGCGCTATGAATAATAACAACAACAACAGAGAAAGATGGGGATGTAATGTTTACAAGCTGGATTTATTGTGACGTTAGCTTGAGTGGCGTCACAGCACAAGTCTCTGCAGCGGCCTCTAGAGGCGCTCGCGTGCACGTGATGGGCAGAGCCAACAACATGCTGGTGATTTGTTTATTCAGAGGAGATAACCACAGACTCCAACATCTCTTCCCATAATGCTCCGCCTGTGGGCAGTTCAGTGGCTCTAAATGTGATTTACTGTCTGCTTGCATTGTTGTTGCAGTTTTGGTTCATTAGAGAAATAAATCAATGCATGAGCTTCCTCTGAAAGTAGTTTTGGCTGGACCGCAGCAAAGGTGGGGGACCAGGCCTATAAATGGTAAAGTCTGATGCTGACTGACTGACTGAGTGATGACGTTACGTCATTGGTCGAACTCAGTGATGATGTCAGCGTGTGTTGAAAGGCTGTTGACTGTAGCAGTGCACTCGTGTGGCAAAATCATTCTACGGTCTGTTATTTCTCTATAGCAGACTGTTGCTAAGTATGGCAGGCCGTTGCCATGTAAAATAGACCGCTGCTAAGAACACAGTTCTGGAGGAACACGTCAATCAATCCGCAGAAAGAAGTCAGCTGTGGCAAAACAACACCAAACTTTAGCTTTCCGTTACTCTTTCTAATATAAATTTAAATATATTTGGAGAGAACTTTGGATTCATGGTTAATGGCTGAACTGTCCCCAGTAAAGAAAATAAAAAAAGAAGAAAACAAGAGCAAGAGAGGTTAAAAGACACACAGAGTTGGAGGACAGAGACATGGACAGACATGAAGTAAACACTAAACAGAACACGGTATGGACTCTGGTAGTGTTTAAAGACCGGATCACCCGAAAGAAAATATCAACAGACTTTGACAGTTACAGAGCAGTAAACCTCATTCAGGCGCTGCGCTCATTTTCTGCATCTGTGCTGAGGACGCAGTTCCAACCTTATTAAGCTAACAGACTATTTTCTTTTAGTGGAAGCAATGCAGTCATTTTTAAATCAATATTTTATGTCAAGTTATTGACTTCTTTAGTAAGTAGCCGTGTAATAAGCGGGATAATGTAGGTCATTATTGCAAACAGAACCCCTACAGGGTGATTCAAGACCATCACCCTGTCTGGGTTTCTATTTGCACTAATGACCCTTCTATTATCCCTCACTGATGTTGTTATTGGTTACTGTACAGTGACTTTGCTCCTGTATGTGAGATCCTCTCATGCTTCTCACAAGTGGTTTCCTGCTTCTAGTAGAAAATAAATGCCAAGTGTACAACACAAAACTGTTAAAGTGCAGCCACAATTTAGTAAAATAAAAGACATTCAAATGTTAAATTATACAGTAAGGCCCCGATCAGACAGTGCCCCGCACCCCGCACAGGAGCGTCCTGAACGCATCGAGTTGAAAAAAATTCAAAGGCACCCGATGTCATGAAGCGTTTCTTCCTGTTGTCCAATCAGAGACGAGCCTTCTGTGGTCGTGATGACAACAAGTGGGAGGTACATGATTTGTAAGCTAACGTTAGCTCACTTTAACGTCGCCTTAGGCAAACTGCAACACATATCTGAACTTTCTAACAGGACACTTTGCTGAATTAAAACCAGCTCTGTGTCATCTTGTGGGTAGTGTCCGATCTCAGCGGACTTCCGCTGCTCCGGTCCTCCGTGCACTGGTGCCCACAGAGATGGATTTAAATCAGCAAAGTATCCCTCAGGTCCTCACCCTGCGTTGTTGGAGGAAAAACAGAAATCAGCAACATGCAGGCTGCTAAAAAGCGCTCTGTGTGATCAGGATCGGCTACAACAAAAAAGCAGTGCCTCGTGTTTTTAACCTGAAAAGCGCGTTCTGACTGATCGCCGCCTAACAGTATAAAACAATAGAGCAACAGCAACTGAAATTGGCGACACTAGTGCGAAACTGAAGCATTGCATACTATACACATCGTTGTTTTACTGGTGGGGTTTTCCAGTGTAAATATTGCCAGATCTCTGACTAACGTTACACTCTCCGCTAGCAGACCAAACCGGAAATCAATTCTTCTTCAACGCACTGAAAACAGTCGTTGCCAGCAGCAGCACAACGTGATCAGGGAAAAAATCTGTTTTATTCGAGTGAAACTACTTTAAAGTTCTTTTTTTCTGGGGTAAATGACGTGATATCGGATCAGGGCATAGACTCACGTACTCGCGATACCCGATCCAGAGTTTTAGGCAGTATCATTTTAGGCATTTCTGATACTGGTATCGTAACCACTTTTCTTTTGTAACTTTGTCCCTTTGCTGCAGGGAAGATGATGGAGGTCATTACAGCCTAATCACCTTGGAAACATGAATACTGAAGGTTCTGACAACGTCTGTCATGGATCAAACTTCTGGTCACAGGAACATTTTTTACCTCGTTGTAGCGCTAAATGAAAGGTCGAGGGGTCACCAGCATCACAGAGTGGTTCTCCGAGGACCTTTAATATCAAATCTAATGCCAGGCCAGCCAGGAGCTGTTCCTGGTCCAAAGTGTTGGACGGACAAATCAAATCGAAATCAACTTTGTCATCTCTAGGCTCTGCCGCCAGCAGCAGCAGCAGCACAAAAAAAGTTGAAGATGAGTAGAACTTTTTAATCAGAGACTGGCTGAACTACTGAAATGTTAAACACATCACATTCAAAATGTGGGATCAAAGATTATTAAGAATATAAATCATGCATGGGTATACACACCCTCTGCAGTCTAATTTCTATGGGACCTTTGTGCAAAATTAAAACGTTTTTTTTCATAAGTAGTAGTGACTTTTTAATCACAAGGCTGCAGCTTTAGATGTATCTATGCATTTAAACAACAGAGTCTCCTTTTATATAAATACCACCCTTTGTGGATATTATAAAGGAGCGTTTTACTTTTGGCTCCATCAGCAGGGCAGCTGTTGCCGAGGCACAGAGCTCATCACTCAGCGCTGTGCAGCGGCATCATGCTGAGGGGAAGCTGCACGTATTGGCTGCATTCTCACACATACAGAAACGCGGCTATACTGGCCTCTCTCCAGTCAAGGTCTTATGCAGGTTAAGCTCTTTGCATGCATCTTTGATAGCCTGCACGCCAGTCTCCTTGTTGCCACGTGTAAACCCATTAACAGAATATTTCTATGCACCTGTACTGCCCCACCCACAGAGAGGATTCAAGTATAAAAAAAAAGAAACAAGCAACACTCAGAGGTAACTGCAACAGACGGCAGAAACCGAAGCAAAAGAGAAGATTTTCATTTAAAGGCCCTACGAAGACGAGAACATGAAACTGCTTTATTGTGTTTTTACTGGTTAAAATCAGCGGGTCTGTTTGTTTTTGTGAGGAGGAGACCTCTGTGGATAATTCTGCTCCAGGGGAAAAAGCTCCTGAATGTCTGGATCTTAAGTCATCAGAAAAAAAGAAAGGTGAGCACACTTAGCAATAGAGCCTCCATGGTAAGCGAACCCCGTGGGAGAAACACAGTTTTTTAACATGAAACTGTTTTATTCAGTGGTTAAAATCAGTGGGTCTGTTTGTTTTGGAGAGGAGGAGACTTCTGTTTAAAAACCTCCTGAACGATTAACACTGAAGTAATCCAAACCAGAAGAAGCTGACCGCAATAACTGACCTTTGTTATCAGTTTGATTGTGAGACCCCTAGTGGCAGAATATTACATATTGTACGTTTAATGAGTTGAGTTTTCTACGTAACCCCTGGAAACTACAGAAGAAACCCCGCCGTACAAACAGCCCTGGATGGATATCAGCCAAAAGCTACGGTTACACGTGTCTTTTCAATGCGATTTTTGTGATCAGATGCGTCAGATCAGATCACAGATGTGTCCACATTTTACACTTTAATGTGACCTGCCTGGTCGGATAGTAATCGGATATATTTCCGCGCGGATATTCCCCATGATAGGTGGATCCAAAAGTGCACAAGAGAGCTTTCTTCTTTTCTTTATATTTGGTTTATTTTGTAATGAGAGACCGGCGGTCTCAGCTGTGCTCCAGCCGCTGACAAATCTCAGCTAATTTGGTGATAAAACACATTTCATTTCCTATATATTCTTCACAATAAAAGTCCCCCGTTATTTTGTTATTTATGAGCTTTTACTGTGAAGCAGCAAAATCAGGAAATGTCTGGTTTTCACCAACTTGACTGCGAAAATTAAACTTTAAACAGGGACGAATATGAGAGATGCAGATGTATGTGTGATAAATTGACAATCTGGATAATTTATCAAATGTAGGTCTGCATCTCTCCAGACATTTCCTGATTTTGCTGCTTCACAATAAAAGCTTATAAATAACAAAATAACGGGGGATAAGAATACATAGGAAATTAAATGAGTTTATCACCGAATTAGCAGAGATTTGTCAGCAGCTGGAGCACAGCTGAGTCTCCGCTGGTGTGTATATATCCAAAATCTATCCGATCACTATCCGACCAGGCAGGTCGCATTAAAGTGTCAAATGTGGACACATGTGCGGACACATCTGAGTTCTGATCTGTCGGATCTGATCACAAAAATTGCGTTGAAAAGACAAGTGTAACTGAAGCCCTAGTTGTCTCATGCGTTTCAGCAGATTCCTGGCAATGTTTTTGGTCCATGTAGATTTTGGTGTATTATTAAGAAAATATGAATCCATATATATAGAGAGAAATGAGATGGAAACAACAAAAAGTTGACAAAAGGCGTGAAGCAAGAGAGACCTCCACTGTGATGTACGCACATGTTAAACGCACAATTATGTATTTTTCTCAATCAAAACAATCACAAAAGACAGAGTTTGGTGACGTCGTGAAGTAGCGTGGGATCATGGGAGTTGGTGTCTTTACCGCTGTCATTGCAGTCAGTTTCTCCCGCTTAGGAATCCTTCAGTGTTCAACCTTTAGCAGGTTTTTTTTTTTACCAGGAGCCAAATTATCCGTCTCCTCCTCTCCAAAACAAACGGACCCGGTGATTTAAACAGTGTACAAATCAGCGTTTCTCTGATGCTGCTCAGCTGATACAGGATATCCCGGAGGGGCTACGAGCCAAGCTGCCGATAACGTTTGCTCAGCTTGTTTCTCTGATAACTTAAGATCCAGACGTCCGATGACTAAAATCCTTCATGTGGTTAAAATATATAGTTAAAAACGATCAAGATCTAAAAGGTGTATCGTAAAAAGCTTAAAACTGGATAAAAGGCAATTTATGGCAGCTTCTGGCAGACGACCACAACGCTGACGCAAAGCTGATACGACGCCGTTGACAGGCAACGAAATGTAACGGACCTGAGTTTGAAAATTGTTGGAAACATTTGGGATATCGTACGTACACAACTCAACAAAATATATAACATAAGTCTAGTCGTTTTAGAGATTTTTATGCGGAAATGTTACATATTATATCTTTAAGGGAGCTGCAGTAAACAAATGTGTTGCATATGGAAAGTATTTCAGTGCAGCTTTTACAAAGACCAAAAAATAGAAGCTGATCAGGAAACAGTGAGGCTCATGTGTTAGATAAAAGTAAAAACAGGCATAGAAGTACACTAAAACGCACAGCGCCGCTCCAAAGCTGTGACTGGACTGTTGATTGGACTTCATTCAACACAAGTGGATCTCTAAATACAATCAGCTCAATTCCAGTACTTCCCAAAATGCATTGCTTTGCATCAACTGCTGTATTGTCACAGTCAATGTTTCCCCCTACTGGACAGGACGCAAATGCAACAGGCCTGCTCTGACTGTATTGTAGAAAAACAATGGAAGACAGAATATTCAAAATGAATAAACAAAATATAAATAAATTATATTCGCTTTGCATTTTAGAATGAAAGTAAATGCTAAGGCATGGAAGGACACAGAAATTTCATGTCACGATTATCCTGGCTAAAATAATTGCGATTCGCGACATTATCCCGATAATCAACGAAATATGATTAAAAGTCGTAAAACAGCTCTAACACACACTGGAATCATTTTACCTTACATTTTCCTTTGTTGGCACTTTTTTTCTCAAAACATTACGACTTTTTTCTCTAAACATTATGATTTTTTTTCTTGAAACATTACGACTTTTTTCACTAAACATTACGACTTTTTTCTCAAAATATTACGACTATTTTCTCAAAACATTATGATATTTTTTCTCGAAACATTACGACTTTTTTCTCGAAACATTATGATTTTTTTTCTTGAAACATTACGACTTTTTTCTCAAAACATTAAGACTTTTTTTTCTCCTAACATTTTTGACTTTTTTTCTCTAAACATTACAACTTTAGAAACAAATATTAGTATTGCATCACAGATAGGACACTGTAGTAAACTGCAGTCAATTTATGAGGATATTCACGATTATTCCGATAATGGAAATTCACTATGATCAACTTATTGTGAGTGTTTTTTTGGGTTTTTTTAAAATCGCGATCCACGATAAAATCCATTATTGTCCCATCCCTAGTAAATGCATTTATGTCTTTATTGGGTTTCCATTTAATTAGGCATGTACATCTGGTAAATCACTGACAGGTAATTGACAGCACTTGAAAAGACATTGTAGCCTGACTGGTAATGTAACAAACAAGTCCACATAACTGACACAGAAAGGTGCCGACGTCAGAGGGTGACAAAAACGTGAGCAGAAAATAAACACAGTGACATGGAAGAAGTAGCTCAGAAGAATCAGACAGGAATTTAAATTGTGCAACCACCTGAGTTACTAACTTGCTGACTTACCCCATTGTTGACACTCTGAGCTGTGGACCTCCCAGACCTAAACCTCTCATACCTGAGGCAAAGAAAGCAACATGAAATACATCAACAACTCTCTGAAAGTTTGCCTAATCAAATCTAGGGTAAACATACGATGACGTATGTAAATATGAGTTTCGATGTGCGCACTTTTTTTTTCCTCCATAAAGATGCACCTGCTTTTTTTTTTTTCTGTGTGTTCTAACCTTTCGTAGCGTAGGAAAATATTATTGAGGTCATCGTTGACATGAAGCAGCTCCTCGGTCACGGCCTCGTTGGAAACACAGGAGATGAGCTCCACTATCCTCTGCTGCATGGCTCTACAAGTCCTGTTCAGCTCCTACACACACACACACACACAAACGGAGAATCGTGACACCCCTGTTTTTGTATAACACACGCCGACACACGCACGCGGACGCACACGGTTCCTTGCCTGTAGTAACTCGTAGTCCGATGCGTCCTCCTGTCCCGGGACCATCTCCGTCAACATCTCTGACATCACCTTAGTGTTTCCACGAACAATGTCCAACTCACTGCGCAGCCGGCAAATCTGGGTGTCAGAGTTAAATGCATCGACAGTTAGGCTATTATTATCATTAAAAATAATCACATTTGCAGCCAAGAATAATGCTTAGGACAGTGAATCCCAACCAGAGGTACATGGGAAGCTCAACTAATAATTAAAGTTAAAAAAAAGAAAAATAAATTAAAGTGTGCTAGGGAGGACAATAAACAGCCAAAATGGATTACAAACATTTAGTAAATTCACAAAAACATTTAACATAAGCTGCCCATTAACCTGAGTCAGTTGTTACAAAATACATACACGTAATACCATGTGTTGTAATTGAGGGTGCAGTAAAACTAGTTAGCAAATGAGCAGAACATTTGAAATAATTAGCTAAAAGTAATGTATAAACAGTTGAAAATAGTTAGCTAAAGTAATGGATAAACAGGTGAAATATTTAGCTACAAGTAATGGATGAACAGGTTAAACAGTTAGCTAAAGTCATGAATTATTGTTGAAACTTCCCGTTTCTGTCACACTGCACTGACATTAAAAGGTTGGGATTAGAAACCTGTGTGTGTGTGTGTGTGTGTGTGTGTGTGCATGTTTGGGGTGTGTCTGGGGCTCATACCATTGTGTTTTTTTAATGCTTTTCTTGTTTTTTGTTTTGGTGTTTTAGTTGTTTTCTTTCCCCTTTTATTTCTCATTGTTATGTACACTGTAGGTTTTGTGGTTTGTTTTTGTATATATATAAAATACAATAAAAATTTGATTGCAAAAAAGGGATTGGGAACCACTAGCTTGGGGCATTGTCACCCGAAGCATGTTTGCAGCAGTTTGAAGAGTTGAATCATTTGTTTGGACAGGTGCAGAGTCGGACAACGTCATTTTGACTTGAAAGGCACCAAAGAAGAAATCTGAAAATGTAGGAGTTCTCTTGCAGGTTGCTACGGGCTGAGTACATACACAGTTTCAGTGTGTTTACGGGAGTGACACTGTACCTGCTCAGGTGTAGGATTGATGGATCCAGAGGCATGAATGTTGGGGACCTGAGGGGTGGTGTAGGGTGGCGGGACAGCCTGTGGCGTGGGCTGAGGAGTGGTGCTGAACTTATGTAGGGCGGAGTCGCCCTCTGGGGCAGATGCCAACTAAAAGAAACAGAGAAAGAGAGAATATAAATAACAGTGTGTGACAAATTACCTGGAAAGATGATCACACTAGGCTAGGGCTGAACGATTTTGAAAAAAATATCTAATTGTGATATTGCAATTGCGATATGATTTGCGATATTAGAAGGAATTATAATTTTTCCATCATTATTCTCAGAAACTTCTAAAAAAATTTGCCTGAATTTTTTTATCTCCCACCAGTTTTCACAGATGAAAAATTTAAATAGAAATAGATTACCTGTCAGAGAAAAAAAAGTCTTGCTTACCTCTCAGGGCTTCCGTACATTTTCATTGAAAAATGATTAAAATGATTACAATCTGATTTTTTGTGAGGATCTGTTCTAACAAAGATGTTTTCTTAAGTCTGTAGAATACGATGTGTAGGCCGGGACATCTCTGCAGCACCACGATATTTAATTGAAAATGATATTTTGACATGTATTTTGCCTTTAACAGATATTGCGCCTCCTGCGATTTGAAAATTGCAGTAAGCCATATTGCGATTTCTGCACACACATATCACTCAGCATGACTCCTCCTACCCGCTGAGGTGTGTGTATAGGCGACAGGGTCTCCAGGTCTGACATGGGGAACTCGATGCCTTTTCTCTTTAGCTCCTCATAGATTTGCACCACGCCTGTAAGGTCTGGACTGCTCCTGAACGCATCAGCCCATGCCTGGAGAAGGCAGAGTAAGAAAAGAGTTAGACAGAAAGAGAGGGAGAGACTGAACAGGAAAAAAAATGGGTAAAGGGAGGGCTGACACAGCAAACAAAGCAAGGGATGTCAGAATGGTAAAAGAGGCCTGTTCTGTGATCATTTCTGTTTGTCTGCCTTGAATACATTTAGTCAGCAAACCACAAAGCTGTTGGCTTCTCTCTCTCTCGCCAGTGGGCAGGTTAAAGCTAAACTGGGCCATTACAACAGCTCAGACACATGACACAATTAGAAAAAAGAAACAAGTGCACAAGGTCTTTGAGGGTGCTCTTCAAAAGTCTTCTACTTAGTCACTTCTAGGGTTGCAAAGGAGTGGAAAGTTTCCGGTAAATTTCCAGAAACTTTCTGGAAAATGTCCATGGGAAGTTAAGCTCGGGAATTTGGGGAATTTTTACCTGTTTTTTTTTTTGCAAAAGAGTTGGAAACTTTCCATGGGAATTATTGGCAATATATTGGAATTAATGGGAATATATGGGA
>JAOVVB010203020.1:0-10849 GCA_028570985.1 Heterobranchus longifilis
GTGTGCATGCGTGAGTGTGTTGTGGGCGTGGTAGAGGTGAGGAGGAAAGGTGCAGAGACAGGCCGTGCCAAAAATCAATGTTTTTTGCCAAATCATATAGTTTCCTCGCGGCCCGGTAGCAAATTTATTTATTCATTTTTAATCGGCCTTCCCTGTGGGTGCTCAGGCCCCGGAGCCCCGCCGCTTATTGCAAGTGACGACACTGCTAACTGTAAATACCTGCAATAAAGTAATAAAAAATGAACTGATGAATAACATATGATTGCCATTACCATAAAGTATTACAGAGGATTTAAATTGCACCACGATAGATGTGGATTAAAAACGATTAAAGATTTTGATTAAAATCAACTAGTAGTACTAACCCATTGATTGATTCATTTTATGAAAGTACAAGATGACAAATGTGCCACTTTTATTGCTCAATTTGAGACAGCACAGCCTTAAATCTGAACCACAACTTTGATTCAAATATCAACCAAAAGCCATCTTTCAGAGCTCTAATCTCTCTCTACTACAACATTTTGATAAGTTATGGGGAAGCAGAAATCAATTCAGAAGACCGGGAGTTCTTATGAAAAACACACACACACACACACACACACACACATACTGTGTGTCCTGTCCAGATGGTCGGCCCAGCCAACCACATCAGGGATTTCAGTACCATGGAGAGAGACATGCAGGACTGCTGCTGCAGCCCTGCAGCTGTCAGCGTCATGAAGAGACGTGTGTGTGTGTGTGTGTGTGTGTGTGTGTGTGTGTGTGTGAGAGAGAGAGAGAGCAGACAGATTGTTTCTTGCTGCAGCATGTCATTCACTTTGTCATTCACTTGCGTGATGATTAGTTGTAAAGCATGCCACGCCACTGTCACAAGTGTTTGAGACCAAGCCAAATAATCCATAAAAAAAAAAAGACCAGCAGGAACAAAACAACAGCTCGGAATGAATCTCATAAATAACCGCAGAAGAACAGCATCGAGAGCGTAACAAATGGAAGAGACAGAAGTCACAAGCAGCATCCGATGTGCCAACCTCCAGTCACAACAAAAACAACACAAACACACATCAGCCTGAGGTGAGAGGGGAAAACACAAACACGCAAGATTTATTCCTGACTCCCTCCCTCCTTTTGACAAATACATGTTTGACTGCAGCACACAAACTGCACGGCAGAACGGGACGAAAAACTTCAGTTTCTACTTCACAAATTGCTGAATGTCTCTATGGTCAGTTCTGTCGATTACAAATGAAATTGATGATGTGGTTTCCCCAGATTGGTTAGTGAATAACATTTACATCATTTTGAAAACTCTAGTTATGTCCATAAACAATACTCAACTCTTGCATGATTATTCTATAATACAAATATTCACTCACTCCTCTGTATTGTCTGTAATCTAGAAATTCAAGTTTACTGCTGCGGTATGTGTCTCAAAGGAATACTCCAGTCATTTATTATTGAACGTCCATTAAGTTGGTGGACTCGCAAGTAGCCATGGGTCAATATTTCATGTTGTGATTATCCTGGCCAAAATAATTCACAATATTATTCCGATAATCATCAAAATATGCTTAAAGCTCTTAAAATGACACTAAAAATACTGGAATCACTTTACTTTACATTTAGTTGAGAAACAAATATTTGTATTTAGTTTGGAATTCATAGTATTGTCACACATCTGATTGGACTTTTTTTGTGGGGGATACAATGGGCAAGCCGAGCCCTCAGTTATGGTGACAGGCTTAGGATTTTGGAATAACTGGAGGAGCTAGACAGCTTTTTCAAGTCACTCATGTGAGGATATTCATGATTATCCCGATAATGGAGATTCACCACAATCAACTTATTATGTTTTTTATCGCGATCTGCGATAAAATCGGTTATTGTTCCCATCCTTCCTCACAAGAGACAGCCCAAAAATAATGGTGAGAATCAAAGCAGCAGATGCCGACATACAGTATCCTGAATTTTATGTGTCAAACTCCAGAAAAACTGCATCCTACATTTCCCACAATGCAACTCAATAGCATCTTTCATTAGACTCTCCTAAAAGCCCACTTCTGTCAAACTCCACCTCCTGTTTGTAACACAGACTTTCTGTTAAAATGTCTCGAGCCCAAACTGAGATAACCCTGGCCCGATGACATCACAATGACATCACCTAACATCAATATTTTTTTTTTTAGAAAGCTCCCTCCAGGGCCACAGAAGACATCATACTGTTTGCACAGGCTGAGTGATGCCTGCGATGCGTAAACTGAACTTCATGTGTAAAATCAGTGGAATGCACCTTTAAATGGAAGTTATTAAGCAGCACACAAAAGTTAGGCTTACTCTGCCATCCAATCAGAGCAAGGTTAAAGGAAGTTTTCAGTTTAGAATACTTAGTATCCTAAAGAAACTGGGATGTAATTAAAGCCCATATCCATGATGAGCCACTGAAGCAGGTTTACGGGAAACGTTGCCCCCGCATATTTCGCCCTTTAACAAGGACACAGAAACGTCCCCATGTGCTTCTCAGCTACAGGGAAAAGTGCCAAGTCAAGAGATCTGTCATCTATAAAAACACACAAGCACATTTTCACAAGTGAGGGGGAAGCTGGGTAATCACAGCCCAGCAAGAATGGAGGTCAGTCACGTAGTAAGTAGTTACATTTTAAAACATTTTAGCAAAACATGTTTAAAAATCTTAACTGTGTATACGTACTAAATGCATTGTTCTCTGTGGAGTTCAAATTACATGATGATAATGCATACAATTACTAAAAATAAAGTTTAAAAATGGAAGCTACAGTACAGGTATTGCTTTGTGTGTGGGGATGGGAATCGAGAACTGGTTCGAAATTGTCCGATCCATCGGAATCGTATGCCTCACAATTCCTTTTATCAATGCCGGCATGTTTTTGCGACAGTTTTGCTGGAAACTTGCAACAAGAAGGAGTCGTGGCGGAGAGGAAGAAATGGTCCAAAGCGTGGCTTCACCAGAAGGGGAGAGATGACAGCAGTGCTGCTTGGAAACAGCAATATACTGAAACATCTTTCTACACAACATAAGTTTAAATTCCAGGAATGTATTTGACTCTCTACGCACGAGTGCTTCCCAACCGAGCAGCACATCCATTGCCGAGGGGAAATATCCTGTTATATTAACATTAGCGCCTTTTCTACACTGTGTTCAGACTCAGAGATAATAAAACAGTTGGATGGACTTCAGCCCAGCTTAATCCCAACAGAACATCACAGTAAATTTCAGCCTGCATGCACATTTTTTCAGCTTAACATTGTTGAAACAGAGCAGCTAATATTGGTAGCAAGAGCAACAAGTTGGCGGACTGCCGAGACATCGCTGCACTTTTCTGTCAGCTGCGCACCGGCTGCGTACGTGTGTGACATTTAACAATCCTCACTGAATTAAACGGAAACTGAATGTGGTCTGTACCGGTTACAGGCTCGACTTACTCAAATTATTCAAAGTTATGGTAGATCGCCCTCTCCCTCTAATATGTCAAAACAATCGGTAAATGACGGAAAATATTTGGCCGTCAGGAAGGCTATCAGGAATCCATCAGGGATCAATAATGGCATTGGTATCAATAAAATCATATCAATTCCCAGCCCTATTTGTGTGTGTGTGTGTGTGTGTGTGTGTGTGTGTGTGTGTGTGTGTGTGTGTGTGTGTGTGTGCATTCCAGCCACCAGCAGCCCTCTGCTGAATCAACAGGGATGTTTATAGTTTATCATTAGAATGCTCCAGGCATGCTCTACTGCACCATTTAAATCCTTTTGTTCAACTTCCCCACTTGGTAGAAAGCTCTTCTATTCATGAATTACTGTCTACTGTCTGAGCTGGTGTGATATAAATGCTTTATAGATTGTAAAGAGGGTAAATGTGAATTGCCCTGCTTTCTGTTCCTCCTTACTGAAATGTTATTTAGCACAGCAAAGCCTATTATTCCTCTGATAACAATATGCTATTATGCTGACACTCGTGGAAAAAAAAAAAAAATCTATAACGCAGGATAATAGCTGAAAAATGCCTTAATGTGCTTTATAGTGGAAAATCCCTTCCAGTTACAAGAAATCCACAATAGCGTCACATCTGTCGCTTTTCTCACCAGTACACAATGTGTACAGAACACGCTGCGTGAAGCTGAAAGGTCTGCCAGGGGACAGTCTGTGTTTAGTTAAAAAGATTGTTAAAGTGACTCCATTTGGCTCAAGTCTGCTCCTGATAAGAAAGATGCTTGGATTATTTCCCAGAATGCCTATCTGTGCTCTCATTGAATGAGTAGATAGAGAAGCAGCTGGGCGGAAGATTGGATCCCAAATGGACTCTTTATTTCCGAAGATCCTTTCTCCTCAAATCCATCCTTACATTCTCCTCTCCTCCGATCTCCATCCATATAACTTCAGCACACTAACCCAGTGAGAAATTAAACAGCACTGGATCATTAAACATACAATATGTCATTTTCTGACACGAGGGGTCTCTCAATCAAAACAGTAACAAAAGATGGGATTTGAAGACATCGTGAAGTAGCGTGGGATCATGGGAGTTGCCGTGGATTAGGATTCTTTCAGCGTTCATCATTCAGGAGGTTTTTACCAGGAGCTGAATTATCCACAGAGGTCTCCTTCTCTCCAAAACAAATGGACCAGATGATTAAAACTGGTAAAAACACTGAATAAAGCAGTCTCACATAAAAAAAATCTGTGTTTCTTCAGCAGACAAAGGACATCCCGGAGGGCATGCGAGCTGAGCTGCCAATAACGTCTGCTCAGCTTGTTTCTCAGATAACTTAAGATCCAGACGATCAGGAGATTTTTACCAGGAGCCGAATTATCCGCAGAGGTCTCCTCCTCTCCAAAACAAATTAACCCAGTGATTTAAATGGGTAAAACAGTTTCATGTTAAAAAAAAACCTGCTTTTCTCTGACACTGTTCAGCTCGTTGGTGGAGGGGCTGCGAGATGAGCTGCTGCTAACGTTTGCTCAGCTTGTTTCTCTGATAACTTAAGATCCAGACGTCTGATGACTAAACTTTTTCATCCATTTAAAAATATACAGTTAAAAACGACCAAGATCTAAAAAGTGTATCGTAAAAATGTGGCTTAAAATTGGATAAAAAGTCAATTTATATGACAGCTTCTGCCACAGCGCTGACGCATGGGGAAAGGGGATCTGATGCATTAAGCGGCGACCAAATGTAACAGACTTCTTACCTGAATAAAATGACACATTTCTCTGGGTTTGAACATTTTCTGAAACATTTGGGATAATGTAAGTACACAACTCAACAAAATATAAAATATATAAGTCTAGTCATTTTTATATATTTTAATGCGGAAATGTTACATATTAACTGCTGCCTACAAAGTTAATTTTTTTGGGATCTAAAATATATTTTGTCACAGTATAAAAAAGGCATACAGGATTTTATGCTACGAAGCACTGATCAGCGTGAGCAGAAAACAACAAAAAAACTGCACAATCTGTACCAGCTGTAACTGTGTGGTATGTAGTTTTCTCTAATGTGCCCTGCAGGAGATCATAAGCAAGTCAACCACAAAAACACATGGCCTACCCTTTAAGCCATTCCAGCACACAAATAAATATTAAAAAATACTAATGGCTACAGGCACACTCGAACATGCACTTCACTGGGATTCATCCCTGACTCCTCCTGCCGTTTGGAGAGAGAACAAGAGCCATCGGGTTGGAATGGAAAATAAGAAAAGCACTGAGTGATGGAGGAGACGAGGCTTTAATGCAGAGTGTCCTCTGAGGGCACACAGACAGAAAGAGGGAAGATTTGATTAATCTATGAAGCAACCATCAAAACACCCAAAGATGTTCAATTTACAATGAGGAAATATAAATCATCACATCTCAGAACATTTGGAACAAATCTTTCTTCATGATAAAAAATAGATCATCAATTTTCTGTCAATTGACCAATCAAGTAGTTGACTTCATAGTTTCAACACTACAGACAACAAACAAACAATATGCATGCCCTAATATGTTCTAACTTTACACTATAAGGGATGGAAAAAATTACTATTTTTATTATCGAATCATCTGCAAATTGCCATAAAATGTCCAAAAATTGTGAGAAAATGGCAATTGCAAAGCCCATGTTGACATATTTAAATGTCTTTTGCTTTGTCAACATTTAAAACCCCAAATATATTCAGTTTACTGTCACATCAGACAAAGGAAACTAGCAATATTCACATTTGAGGGGCAGATAATTTGAGTTTTGCTTTAAAAATAGGGATGGGTATCAAGAACCGGTTCCGAGTTGGAACTGGTTCCGAATTTCCAAGAACCGTGGAATCGTTAAGAGATGTGCATTTCGGTTCCGGTTATCGGTTCCTAGGACCGCGACGTGACGACGTCACATCCCTTGTTACGCATTACGTCAGCGGCTCAGCAAAGCACGCCGCTTCTGTTTACATTCTGGACCGACCGTCATCACAGCTGATCGCAGCTAATGCTCAAAAGTTTGGCTCAACTTCGCTAGAAAAGCTAACAACACGGCAAAATGCAACACCTGCAGTCAGGACATCTCAGTAGGTGTGAAGCAGGCAGGAGGATGCCGTTTGCCATCGGAGTTGAGTTGTAGTGAGTTTGTAGTGAGTTGCTCTCGCTCTAAGACTTTCTCTGGATTGGAACTTTCTGAAGCGTGAGAAAGTGGTGCATTATAGCAGTATAAGCACCATAGCTCTCATGCCATTCAAATTTTTTGTTGAGGATTTATCTTTTGAATCTAGTTCAGTGAAGTTGTCTCCCTCCCTTTGTAGAATTTCTTTTTTTTTTTTTTTACACCATAGTTATACGATGTAGTAAGTTTGATTATTTTATGTAATGGTGATCTCTCCCTCGATGCAACCAACACAACCACTAAGCTTCATGCAAATTATTGCACAGTGACGTCACCAATATGCAAATGAGGGCATGATGTCATTCTAAAACCCTGCTTATGTTAATCAACTAAACTGCTGCATGATTTCTATTGTTATGTTCATGCTCAGGCTTCAATTATTCAAACGAGTCATGTTCTGGCCTGGGACCCCCTTGGACGTGTGAATGATTCCAATCTGGTCTCTGATTGGTTGTTTATTAGGTGTGTGATGAGCTGTGTTTTATAGAATGTGGTTGCCTGGATACTGGGGCTCCATGAGAGAATGACATGGCTTTGGAATGTTCAGGTTCAGCTGTTCCAGTTATTAACCCCCCCCCCCCCCCCGATCTTCAACATTATGCCTTTTCAAGTGCTTCACGTCTATAAAAAATCATTATGAAACTGCAACGCGTGGGTGTCAAGTTAGCTGTATGAATACTGCAAATCATAAATTAATATTTAATATTTCAGCTCAGATTACACAGTAGGTCCATACGGTTCATTGTATAAAGTACCAGTGCTTAATAATCATTCTGCCTAAGTCTGCGATATTGAAGTATTTGTATGGCTCGACATTAATTTTTTGAGGCACTTGTCCTTCGGACAAGTAAATTTACCTTTCACTTGTCCAGACACAAAAGTCACTTTTTTTAGTTTTAGTTAAGTTAATACATTTAATAAGTTAATAAAAGTATATGGTACTCTACTGTTTTGTTTTATTTAAAAAGTGAAATATCAAATGATCATCTTTGATCTGTCATAAAAACTGACTTTCCCATACATTTCTCAAAATGTAAAGTAAAATCACATGAAATTAGACATGGGCATTGGACATAATCAGGTTCATCATGAATCATTTTGAAATTTCAGCAAACCTATGAAGGAAAGATTTTTATGACAGGTCAAACATGATTATTTGATGATAACTACTGAGCTCCATTTTTAAAGTAAAAAGTACAGTAGAATAATTTCAGATTTTTGGTTTTCATAATGTGCAATATAATGTTGTTTTTTGGCTTGGTAGGCCTATATCAAATGTGAAAAATGATTGTTGAAATGTGGGTCTTTCTCTGCCCGTACTGTAACAAATTGACAACAAGCATCAAAATCCAAAGTATTCTGTATTGAACTATAACAGCCGCTAAGTAGTGAGTGGCACATAACGTGAAGACAGTATTTTTTTTGTTTAGGACTTTTATCTTGTCTGGTGGGGGAAGTACATTTCTCTAACACTTGCCTGACAAACAATCCCCTTGTCCCGGACAAGTGGACAAGCCTTAATGTCGAGCCCTGATTTATTATATTCTCAAGTCTCATCATGTACTTCAGTTATGCATGACCAGTCACTACTTTTGAATGTTCCCTGTGCACAACATGTGACAAGAATAAAATAAAAAATCTGCTCTAGTGGCAAGCAAAAGTTAAAGTGGAAGGAAATGAATCAGCCACTGGAAATACTTTGTTTTCTGTTTCAAGGACAGATAATCTGCAACGTATGCTTTAAACTGCACTCCAAAAAAATAAATGCTATTCAGCATTTAAAGTCCTCAGTTTTAAAGTATGTAAAAAAATACTCTGCTGTGATTCATATTTTGTTTAACATGGTTTTCCACAAAAAAAAACTTTGAAAAGGGGCTGAAAGCATCTACACATCTACTCTTTCTCCCTCATTGAGAAATTCTGGATTTGGCCTCACCCACTACTGCTACTTGTGCTCTGTTGAGACTCGTTCCTTGACTACATTCTAGCGTCTACCAGTGACAGAGCAGCGAGCATGGCTAGAAATAAAGGAGAGATTCAGCCGTAAGCTGACATGTTTGAGCCTCATCTCAAACATGAGATGGGAACCCGGCGTCTGTCAGACTCAGATGAGGAGTCTTGTGCACCAACTAGCAGACGTATCAGAATGATAAGCGTAGTTAGCATCTTTTGTCAGCTTGTAACTAGACTCAGTCCTCCGTCTCTCGATGCTTCGCTCAACTAGAGACTTCATATTGTGGACTGAGCACACAGTCGAACGTTGCTCTGGATATCAATTTTAAATGTTTTAAAAAGCTCTGTTTCACTACGGAGGCGAAATCGGTGAGCACACCATTTCTGGTAAGGCGTGTCCTTTGCCACAATGTAAGGGGCGTTACTTTGTTACTGGCCGGTCTTGCCGGCGTCCAAGTAACTACCTTGCATTAGAAGTCCCCAGACGATCTGTAGGTAGAGATCTGTGCTGGAGGTTTCTGGTTTCTTTGCCGGCATTTGCGTATTAGACAGACGATTGGCTTTCGAATTATTGACATATCTAATCTAGATTGCCCGGGGTACATTTCAATCTCAGATTTTAGTGCACAGACATCTCCCCTTCAGTAGAGGCATGTGAAAACACCTCTCGAGAGACAAACTTTGCACAGATACAACTCAGCATAGTCAAGGTCAGACATTTTAGGGGACGTAAACATAAGAAAAACCTATTTTTTGAGTGGATGTTTAAATTTGTAAATGTGAACCCGAATAAGATAGAGTGGCTGCTATTTTGAGAAATACTGCGCTGAGTGGAATAACTCAACTCAACTGTATGTTGAGATGCACAAGTGCTATACAGTAATCTTTTTTTGCTGCACCAAGATATATTCATATATCAATCCATCTATTTTCTAACGTGCTTATCTTGCTCAGGGTTGCAGGGGGTGGGAGGGTTTCCCAGCATGCATTTGGTGAGAGGCAAGGACAGGTCAGCGGTCTATCACAGCTGGCACAGACACGCACTCTTTATAAAGTCATGCATTAACAGTCATGGTTTGAGTATTCAGTCGTCGTCATCATTCCTGTCATTTCTTCCATCTAGCCTTCACACTAACACATGACATGAATCACATTGTTCAAAGTAACATTTTTTACATAGTTGCACCAACATCTTGCAATGAGAGCAAGTTGCAGTGATTTCCTCCAACTCATACATACTGGTATCTGTGGGTACACCATGTGACTTACTTTTGTGAAACATGCTCTCAGCGGGCATGGGGGTGTCAGGTTTGGCTAGATTTTATTTGTTGAACTTGGACAGGGCGTTAGACATTAAAAAATGTTTTTGTTCCATTGACCGTTTCAATTATCTAAGTACTGTTTTTTTCATAAGCTTTTCTATCATTGTGTTTCCTGTGGCTTTTTCACAACAAAAGCTGCCCGTGTTTTGCCAGTTGAATGTTTTTAACTAGCAATGGTAGGAAATGTTTGGTTTGCATTAGCAGTAACTTAATCCAGCTCTGATATGGCTGTAGGAGTGTGAACAGTAAACAGCGAGGCTGATTTCAATAAGATAAAAATAAAAACATTAACTCTGGATGACATGCATGCCTTGTGTAGGTCATTTGAATCCAGTGCAGGAATAGTGGACTGTACATCAATAATAAAAACTGTGATATAGAGAGGTAATTGATAGATGTACATTGCAGCAGGGCAGGGCAATATGACGAAATATATCGTCAAAACTTCTTTTAAAAAGTCTATCGTGGCGCCCTGGTAGCTCACCTGATAGAGCGGACTGCCCATGTACAGTCCTTACTGCAGCAGCCCGGAGTTCAAATTCGACCCGTGGCCCTTTACAGTCTTCAGCTGTATCTATCATAAAGCCAAAAAGACCAAAAAATAATCTTTAAAAGTCTTCTATCCTGATATAGGTAATTCCATATCTTGATAACAATATTTACCACGATATAGCATGTTTCAATAAATAATTCAATTCAATAAATAGTCTATATAAAATACCCACATGCTCTATTTGCTTCACTCCCATGTGCAAGGATCAGAACGTAAAGTGTCGTCCAAATGATGTAAATATTGCCATAACACATCGAAAACCAGCGGCTGAACTGCAATATTTACGTCATTTGGACGACACTTTACGTTCTGATCCTTGCACGTGGGAGCGAAGCTGGAACGAACCAGAGG
>JAOVVB010203088.1:0-10848 GCA_028570985.1 Heterobranchus longifilis
TCAGTGGCGCCGGCAGCCTTAATCCTGCATACATCCCCCCCCCCCCAGTGGCTTATTTAGATATATTAGTTTTGTTGAAAGTCATTAAAGATTTGGCTCCATTATTTTGACCTTGTGTGAAAGTATGAATATTGTGTGAGAATGTGTTTCTGTGTGTGGTGTATTTGGCATTCTGCATGACTCTTCTGCAAATAATGAGAGCTGCAGTGATGATTGTGTAAACCCGGCCTGTTGGCTGGTATTTGAAATGTGCGGTAGGCTAATCAGAGTTTTATGCGGTGTTGTATCTGTAAACTACGGTGTACTACACATATGTGCGCGCATGGGAACCTACGGTAGCCTATAAGCAGGCGGGTACAGGTGTGTACGATGAAATAGAATCCTGCCAGTGCCACTGGTTACAGTCACTCCACAGCTGCAGTGGCGGTGCAGAGATGCTGAGAGCGCAGGTGCAAAGACCTGGAAACACTGACCAATCAGAGCAGAGTGGGCTTTTTTGGGAGGAGGACTTAAAGAGACAGGCGCTAAAACTGAGCATTTCAGACAGAAGGTGAATACAGGCAGGGCTCGACATTAAGGTGTGTCCACTTGTCCAGGACAAGAGGATTTTTTGTTGGGCAAGTGGAAGAGAAATTTACTTGTACTCAGCTGTTCAGTTGAATGAATATAGACAGAATACTTTGGATTTTGATGATTTGTAGTGTGACACTACAGGTTCTTGGAGCAGCCAAAAAGGGCAGAGAAAGACCTGTACATATGATATACTAAGCAAAAAAACATTGTATTGTAATTATGAAATGTTCTATTGTACTTTTTTTATTTTTAAAATTGAAAAAAAAATACTGCTCACCCTTTGTCAGACTTAAATGAGGTGCTGGAGCTGCAGACAAAATCAAAAATGTGACAAAAGGCATCTGCACACTCAAATCTGTGCAACAATCAAATTTAATAGAGCAGCTGCTTATTATTGAGGAGGTTACTAATCAGAAAGAGGATGCATTAAGATATGAGTTGCTCTATTAAAATTTATTTTTGCACAGAAATGAGTGTGCGGGTGCCTTTTGTCACTGTTTTTATTTTGAAACTGGAGCTCAATAGTTAACATATCATCAAGTAAGCATCTTTGACCTGTCATAAAAAATCTTTCCTTCATAGTTTTACTATAGCCATGTCTAATTTCATGAGCAGTTATGAACAGTACGGTAGAGTAACTTCAAATTGTATTACTTTATTATTAAATGGATTAACTTAACTAAAGCTTGTCATTTTCACCCAGACAAGTGGCTTTTATGTCTGGACAAGTGAAAGGTAAATGTACTTGTCTAGAGGACAAGTGCCTGAAAAAGAGCCCTGAGTTATATTCAGACAGACAGTATGAGAAAAATAATGTATTTTTAATGCAAATAATTTATTTTTTATGTCCTAGCAGAAACCTAAAAACAAGTATGAATCTGAAAATTAGCAACATTTTTCCCCTTTAACTGAAAGTGTAAATAGTTCAAGTCAAGCTGATTTTTCCTGATGGGAATATTTTTTTCATGTGTAATTTCCACCTGTGACCACTAGATGGCGCCAAAGCTACACACATTAATTCATCAGAGGATACAGGAGGCATTAAATTAGGCAATAAATGCTTTCAGTGATCACTGTCAAACCAGCAGTGACAGTCGTGTAAATCATCCCAGTCAGCGTCAGCTGTGTATATATGTTGTGTAGCTTGAAGTTGAAGTAGTTTTTCCAGCTTCCGTTTCGGATGTGGTCTTAATCCCCTCCAGCCACCGGAAGCTCTCGATAAAGCCGAGGTTGCAAAGTGCGTCACAGCGCGGAGCTGCTGAGAGTATACGAGCCTCCGACACTCTCCCCTCTTCTGTTTGCACAAGAAACCCGAGCTGTCGTTTCTTCTGCAGCATGGTGAAGATCGCGTTTAACTCGGCTCTGGCCCAGAAGGCGCTGGGCAAAGAGGCGCCCGCCGCGGATAAGGTGAGCTAACGGGCTTCATGCGGTGTCTGGTCCCGGTGTCCTGTTAGTCAGGAGCCTGGTGGTAGCAGCAGGCCTGCACCGGCCGCAGGCTCTCTGCTGTGACCCTGGACTTCATCTCTCTGTGTTTTGCATGGCCGTTGTGTATTTCTCTTGCATTTTTGCAAATTTGATATTTGCAGTGTTTTTCGCGAAATGCATGGAGAGACATAGTGCACCTGATGCAGCTGCAGCACAGTGGGACCGCCCATCTTCTGAACATCACACAGCTGTTCTGCAGAGGCACAACATTCAGTGGGATTATAGATTGATGAGTCAAAGTGTTGAATGTTGATATCAAATGCATGCAATGCAGTATTATGATTCACACATCTGCTGGCAGTATTGTGTACATGTTGATAGTTGATATTCTATTCAATTCTATCTTTATTTATGTTGTACTATATTGTTGTACTACTATATATTATTAATGTTGTACTATACCATAATGTACCGTATTATACTATATTATGTTAATATGTTACATTCTCTTGTAGGTCTGCCCCCTATTTGTCGATTAGTCGACTAATGGGTCGTTTTGGTCTTAGTCGACTAAGATTTCTTTAGTCTATTAGTCATTTTTATGCTTTTTTCATGCTGAATGACTTATTAGCACATCTCTGGTAAACACAAGATTTAAATTGGTGCGTTTGCATGATTCTTTGTGGAGAAACTCAGATCTTTTTACAGATCAGTCGATTAAATCAACTAATCAATTAGTCGACAAAATCATAGTCGACTAAGAATTTCTTTAATCGAGGACAGCCCTACACTCTTGCACTATATACTATGATGATATTAATACAGACAAACACTAACTACCATTAGTCTGGTGGTGTAATGCTGGCTGGTATGACCAAAAATCTGTATCACAGTATTTTTTAAGATTCTGGAGGTTTTTTTGCATGACTGGACCTCATTATAGTTTTATGGTTTCTTATTCTACTGTCAGGAGTAGGAATAGAATATAAAAACATGCTGTTCGGTGGTGTAAGTTTGTAAATGTACAATTATTAGTGTTACAAATTGTTTATGTGTCACAAATTGTTGTGTGCCATGGTGTTTTGCCCTGTTAAAGAGAGTTTGGTGTGGGTTATTAATTGTTGTGTTAAAAGTTATAACCGTTAGTAAGAAGGGTAAGCAATACACTCACAGTTTGCCCTGACCGTAGCACTCTTTGCGGCAAACAATATGATTTATTTTGCTGCCTATCGAAGAGTTACAGCAATTGTTTCAGCACTTCTTCCAATCCCTTAAATGCACCCCAAGGAGCAAGGAGGCGTCTGGAGGAGCTTAGAGCAAGGACACAGTGTATCCTACGCAAAAGTCTTTTATCAAGTGGTGTGACGTAGAAATGCCACACCTCCGCATGACACAGTTGTGCAGCATGTCATAAGTAACTAATGTCGCTTAAGACTGACGCTATGTAATCTCTAGATTCTGCATATGAATGGAGAATGGCTAACCTGCTGCTAACTTGTACCATGTCTTGCCTGTTGTCAGACAGTCATCTCTGCATGGCCTGGGTATGTATGTATAAAATATTCCAATAGTTTTACATTTTTGTACTGTCACCATTTTACTAATTGCTTTTTTTAAACATTTTTATTAAGCTCCCCATAATAATTGTTGTATTTTATGTGGCATTGCTTACCGCTGCTCTACATGCATGTGGCAATAATGAGTTTTCTAGCTTGTCTAGCTGTGTCTTTGTTGCTTTGTGTTGCTTGCATGGACTCATGTCCTGAATGTTGATATTGCTGATGTATTACTGTATTAATGTCATGCTGTGTCCTGTTGCTCTGGTCTCAAAAATATCTTGCCAAAGGACTACAGTTGAAATTTAGTCTGCTGGCTAACACTGGCACATTCACAGTAATGTTGATTAATGTGCATTGTCCTTTATAAATAAATAAATGAAATGAATTGAAATCTGTAGGCAATGAGACCAGATTTTGGGATCGGAAGCGCTCTGGTTTCCATTGAGCGTGCTTTGGTTGCATGCAGGTATAAACTGTCCGTGTGGAGAGCAAAAGAGGCGGAACGCAAAATGCAATCTCGGAACCCATCAGCTATCATCTGATGATGATTATGCTTTTTTATTACCTTGTTGTTGTTATTTATCTGCATTCATATGCACATATCTGTTTATAGAGGCATCGTCTCTCAACTCCAACTCCATTTTCGCACCTCAAGTTGCCCCCAGAGGCTAAATCTTACCATAAAAAACAATGATAGCTGATGGGTTCCGAGATGTAATGAAAAGCATCCATACTGTTTTAACAATTCGTATATTTTCCCATGAAAAGTAGTGTCATAAAATAGATTTAAAATGTAATAAGTATTGCAGTTAGACATGAAAAGTCTTCACTTTTTTTCACATCATAATGTTACATTTATTGTAGACTTGTACATGAATCCCCCCAATATCCAATTAATTTTTTATCTTGATGTCCTTTCAGGCATGTAGCCTAAAAGTTAGCCCAAATTAATTTGAAAAAATACTGGCAGCACTCAGTTTCATCAAGCAAAAAATAATGGAAGGAAAACAAATAGCACTCGTAACTACCCTTGTTCAAACCTGTTGTAATCACCCTCAGACAACAGCTTACAAAAAAATAAATACTGTAGCAGTTATTTATAGTCCCAGCTTCCATTGCCCTTGGACACCACACAGTCTCTCAGTGAAGCTTGTAATCATCAATTTAGGGATGTAAAGGGAAATGTATTGCAGTGAGGACAGCAATCAATTTCTGTATTTGAAGAGTAAAAGGCAAAGTAATGTATTACATCACTGTTGGTTCTCACGGTCTATACTGCATATAAACACAATAATTAACTCAGAATTGCTATCGCCCCTGAGTAGTCATATAACTGTCTACAAAATTACACAATAACACCTAGACTTTTTATTTTGGCTTGTATCAATACACCTAACCATTATTTAACACTGCATGCTTACCGCTTTATAGCTCTTGTGAAATTATCCAAAACAGTTAGCCTTGCTGCTAGTTTTTAAAGCTACATTATGCAATTATGTTACCTTAAAATCACAGCTTCGACATCATTTCGATGCTACACTGACTTGTAATCGGGAGAATGGTGCCTCTGTCATTCCCACTCTGTGCCCCAGACGTTCTTGCACTATGTAACTTTAGTGAGCGGTCACGATCTCCTGGGGAGAAGTGTGTAACGCTTTACGGCACTATGTTGCTGATTTTGGTGAAACTGGATCATATTTTATGGAAAAAATGTTTTCTGGTTTTCCCTCTGATGTCTCAACTCTGTGATTTACGGAGTTTCCTGATGGACAGAAAGCTTTACTTGTTGCTAAAGTAACGTTCACCGCTAACTGTAGCTGCCGCCGTCAGACGCACTGCTGGACTGGGAGCTCGGAGCACCGGGGGAGTGTTGGTGTTTACACCGCTAACACCGGAGCTGTGGACCAGAGAGAGTGAAGAGCAACAGACCAGCGAACAAGAGTAAATCTCGGACTGGCTTTTAGTCGTTGGCGAAAGCTTAGTGAAATAAAAAGCTGCAAGACAGACGCCGAGCTGGAATTCTTGCTGTTAGACAGTAATATCAGCTGGCTTGCTATGGCTTGTGTTGTTGCACTGTGTTTGCAAGGTTGTCAATTTGCTAGTTTTTGGTCATAATTAATGTAATCATAACAAATGCATAACAAATATTTACGACAGTGGTGAATAAGTGAATTACACTCTGAAACTATAATGTTGCTTTAACAATCAGCAGAATTGTAATATTGGGGCTCCAAACACTCCTTAGGGAGTAAGGGAGTAATGGTAAGGGAGTAATAGTATGCCATACAGTATACTGTGGAGCTACAACTAACAATTATTTTCATTATCAATTTGTTTGCTGATTATTTTCTTGATTATTCAAATCATTGTTTAGTTAAAATGTTGGAAAACAGTGAAAACATGCCTATCACCATCTCCCACAGTAACATCTTCATATGTCTTGTTTTGTTATTCAATGTAGGATAATATAAAACCAGACCCAATCAATTATTACCCTTTTAGGGAAAAAAAATACTGTCTATCTTATGTGATGTTGCTCTTAATAACACACAGGGTTGGAGATGACCTGCCACTGTGGCTGACGGATTCAAAAATCTACCAGCCACTCAATAGATTCCGATTGTTTTTTTGTTTTTTTGCCGGTGAGTGAAGCAAATATTAAGCAGCCACTTGCATATTTTACCAGCATTTGGCTGGTGGCTGGTGCTAATTTCCAACCCTGCACATAAAAGTGGTTGTCATGGCATTTTCATTTAGCCAGCCTCCCAGAAACCTCAGAGTCTGACTGAGGAGTCACTGTGATTTTGTCACTGTGTAAAAGGTAAGCTCTGTCATGAGTTTTACAGTTTAACCATACTAGAATCATCTACACCTAATTATACTGTGCCATGGGTTCAACTACAGGCAGTACAGGCTCTTCACAATGACAAGAGCACTATTACAGTATCTTCAGTTCAAAAAGCTTTTCTTATTGTGTTTGAATCCCCAGCAGAAGTAGTGTATCGTACTGAGCCGGGGTCAACAGAGGAGAGCCTTAATTGACTCAACTTGAGTCCCCACAGGTCAAGAAAACCAGCACATTTTAATGAGCACAGGTCTCAAGGTGAGCCACTGTATTTATTCAACTTGACAGAAAAAGTTTTAATACGTCTCATTCATATGAGAACAGAATGTTGAACTACTTTGCTGTGCTGGACCATACCCAAGTTGTCTTCCAGAGTCTTCCCATACAAACACACGGGTCTGTCTGGAGGTGAATTGTGTGTTCTGTGGAGTGTGTGTGTGTGTGTATGCAGGTCTATGTGTGTGTGTCTCTCGCTGTGAGTTAATACAGAACACACCTGTTCTCCTAAGAGAGCTCAAAGTCAAACATGACGACTTTTTAGAGAAAATGACGGAAGAGGGGAGAGAATATAAAAGACAGGGAGGAAACGAGACAAAAAGACAGACAAAAAGAGTCAGGAAAAAAAAAAAGAAAAAAAAGACAGACAGAATTTGTTACACTACACCTGCGAAGCTAAGGAAAGCTGAAGTAGGGCAAGACAGAGACGGACGAGACAAGGGAAGGTTAGTGTAGGGGAAGAAGAAAAGGAAGAGGAGGAATCGGTGGAGAAATCAAAGAGGAAAGAAAAGGAGGACAAGAGGGTGGAGAAGATGAGGAGAATAGAAAAGAAGTCCTCGGTGATTCCAGAAAGTTCTCAACAAAAACATCTGCCTTCCTGATTAAAACTTCAGCTCTCAGTCTCTTTTACTTTCCCTTCTTCTCCTCAGCAATTAAATGAGCCCATAGTGACTTATCAACCTCGGAGACACCTGCTGATTTTAAATATGGCATAAACTCCTTAATTAGCTGAAAGAAAAAGCTACTATACCAGGTTTGAACTCCTAGTGCATATTTGGCAATCCATGTCGAATTAGTGTTGCCCTACAGGTTTAGTTACCATCGGGGTTTATTGCTCTGAACACTCAAAGATTTAACATCTTAGCTTTAACTGACTGAAAATAATGGCTAGGCATGATATTCAAATGAGCTGCTAAATAGATGAAAATTGTAAAATAACACACACTTGCATTATGAGTTAAAATACTGCTTTCATGGAACATTGATGGAATTGGGAAAACTTTGCATTATTCTGAGTTGGGAGTGTTCAATCATGCATTATTCCAAAATGCTTCCCCCCACTGAGTCACAGCATTTAAATAACCTTGCTACTTGTGTTCGTTAACAACTGAAACTAGATACAACCAAACAGCGTATAGCTCCTTTTAAATTAGCTAAATTGTTTGTGTAAGTATTACTATTGGATTTTATTTTAATGTAACTGCCAAGGGATGGAGGTTTTGCAACCATTTTTCCAAAGGTTTGTTGGCACTTCTGTAGTTCTTTTAACCGAGAAAGTCCCGATATTGCAGACTTGGAATTACAACTAGGAGCCTGGTGTGAATGTTTTGGGTTTTTTTTTTTTTTTGGACGGATTACAAGAAAGAAAGAAAGAAAGAAAGAAGTGAATGTCAAAAGGAGAAATAACGATGAAGGAAGCATGGAGAGATTAAAGTATGACGAAAGTATAATAGTATAATAGCTCAGATGAGGCAGTGATTATGAAATAGGTCAGAGAAGGAGGAATGGGAAATAAGGAGGTGTAGAACAGAGCATATTAAAAGGAAGAGGAGGAGAGGAATAAACATTAAATTTGTTAACATGTACACGTTCCTCCCAAAGCTAAAAAAAAAAAAAGAGCCAACGCTCGCTTGATGATGTAGGTAAGAGACAAACTCTGAACGGATTCCACTGATAATGAATGGGAGACAGTCTTAGATGCCGTGGAGACATCCAGACAATTTGAAGGGACATTGGCACATTTTCTGGTTCTGAGCCATTTGCACCAACACTGGGGAGAAAATGGAAAATAGGTGTAAGAAAAGCAGGAGAGAAGAAACTTGTGAATTAGGATGCGAGTGAGTGAGGTGGAAAAGGGAGTGGGGGTGGAGAGAGTAAACAGATTGGGAGGAGGTGGTGATGATGATAATGATGAAAGCTGTGTGAGCGTGAGGGCTGGTGGGAGGGAGAGAGGTACTGTAAAGAGGAAAGGGATGCCGGGGAGAGGGGGTGTGGTAATGATGATGGTAAGGGATGATGAGATGTGGTTAAATGAGAATGATTTGCAAGACGGAGATAGAAGGAGAGGGAGCAATGTGCCCTTTCCATGAAGATCTCGGTTTAAACGTGCGGAGGAGGAGAGGAGAGAAGGTGCTCAACAAAAGAGAAGAGGACACTGGAGGAATGGAGGGAAGGAATTAGAAGAGAGGGAGCGAGGGAAGAGCAGAGGGTAGATGAGGTGTATGAGTACACACAACGTGCTATTGACTGAAGGCTTTCCCCGTTAATTGCATATTCCCTATGATTGCACTGTGAATTGCTGTGCTGAATGAGAATTACTTTCTCTCACTTTTTGGAGAGAGAGTGAGTCTCACTTTTTTTTTTTTGGGGAGAGAGAGAGAGAGAGACCTTGACCAAGTGCTTTCAGTTGCCTAAACATAACTATATATATTTTTTTTTAATCATGCTTTAGTTGCCACACGTAAATATTGTACAAAAACGAAATGAAAAGGTTGACAGTAAATCGTTTGCAGGTACGCTCAGTAATATTTCTCAGGAACATTTAAGGTCAGCAGTTAACAGCCTACAGATACATAAGCATTTTTTTTTTTTTAATGTTGGGGAAAGAAACGTAATCTGGGGGCATTACATGTCCTAAATGCATTTGATGCTGCAAATTTGTTGTATGAGTGTAATTTTTAGGGAGGCGGCGCTGGAAATTGCACTTTGACAGTGAGAATGAGTTAAAGTAACTAGTACTTTTACAGCACTGCTAGCGGCAAGATAGCACTAAAGACCAAGTCGAAATTTTGACCAGAAGATGGTGCTGGATGAAAGTTAAAGGATCATGCAAGTTATTACAAAGCATCTTGAACGTAGCATGAATGTTAGTACCAAATGTCATGATAATGCATCCAATAGTTGAGACATTTCATTTAAAATCACCAATGTCATTAAGATGCATCGTCTGGGCACCATGAATGTCTGCACCAAATATTGTGCCAATCCATCCAGTAAATGGAGAGAGATCGATAATGACATTTGACCGTCTGCTGGCGCTATAGAGGAATGATCAGGCGCTCGCCACAATCTAATCAGTCCAGCCACAGTTTCATAATGAATCGAAAATATTTTTCCACTTCTCGTAATAATGTAAAAGATCTCCAACGTTAGTCAGTCAGCTCCTCCCCCCTCCCGTAGTCTCCTCGCTTATGACTGACATATTCGGCTGCTTGTCGATTTTGCGTCTTCACCATTTGTGAATAATAACTAAAGTAAAGCAGAAAAATATCTCTGCAAACCAACTCTCTAAAATATGCAAAGAAAATAATTGTATACATGCCCTACAAAGACACCTGGCTGACTTAAAACTCTTAAATTCTGCATAGCATATATGATTTTGGTAGGTAGACTCTGTATGACATATTTGTTTGAGAAACTTGCTATTCCTCATGAGTTGAGTTCTGTGTCTGAGGACGGGGAGCAGACACGGAAGGATGGATATATTGTCCTTGTGGTCCCTGTGATATGGGAAACAAATCATACTCTGATTAAACTATATGCACAGAATACTGGTGATGATAACACTTGTGATCAACGCCTCTGTTGTACAGGTCTGAAAGGCTCCTGGTATCCTTGGGGAAATGATAGCTCACAAGTCATCAGTAGTGACACGCCGATGGGGGAGATTAATATCCTGCTCTTCATGTCTGTCAAGTACACTTGCATGCTTATACGGTGAGAGAGCCATTAGATTGGTAGACAGTGGGCACATTGCATTGAGTAGTTTTATAGATTGCAGTCCAATTCCAGTTTGTATTTTAATTAGAAGAAATACGCACAGCTTAATGGTAGGGGCAGGGTCATTTTGTGTATCATCATATGCTGGTTTATGTCCTGTGTAATTAAGTGTCTTGTCCTGTGTAATGTGTGTGTCATCTTCGGCAAAGAGGCACTGCTGAGCATAAGCAATTTTCGGAACTTTTTACAACAGCTAAAAACTGTAATAATATATGGCCTATGTCAAAATGAAACCACTGCATAGCCACGGAGGGAGATGTGGGGGTGCAAGGGGGCTGCGTTAAATCTGCCAAGTCAGATCAATAAAATACTAAGGGCCACTATGCAAAATATTCTAGAAAACTATCTGTAAAATGTGTAACAAAAAATAGCATGTGACTGGGAAAGGTG
>JAOVVB010203109.1:0-10847 GCA_028570985.1 Heterobranchus longifilis
TCAGTGCCAGTCGTCCAGCAAGGCCAAAGACACCCAAGACCACTAACATCAGGCAGGAGATTCTGAAATACAAAGACCAGGCTGCTAGTGCTGACAACACCAAGGTTGAGGAATCTGGTGTTGAGTTTTGGATTTCCCAAAGTTCTATGGTGTTTCCACATCTGAAACCTGTGGCCTTGGACCTCCTGGCGATGCCAGCCTCCCAAGCCTTTACCGAGCGCGTCTGCAGTGGAACTGGTTACCTCTCAAGCGGCCGCCGCAACGGAGCAAGAGCCATATTGGAAAGAAGTGCTTTTATCAAGATAAACAATAGTCATGTAAATACGGTGATGGCTCCCAGAGACTGTTCAGGTTGATGTTTTCTGTTCCAGATATCTTGCAGTGGAGCTCTAGAAAAACATGCTGCTATGAGGACAGAATTCAGAACAATGTCAGAAATGCAGTGTTTGAGATTTAAAAAAAATCTCTGACTAAAGTCATAACTACAACCCACATGTCAATTATTTGATATTTTACAAAATCTGACGAGGAGCCCTTGTTGAGGATGTTCTGAAGTGATGAGCCTGTTAGTGTGAACTGAACAAAAGAACTGGGAGGAGTTAGGTTCAGTTCGCTTTCATCCACTGACTGTTCATGAACTTAAAGCTGTTCATGAACTTAAAGCTGTTCATTAACAGTTTTCAGTTCATTTTCAGACACACTTTTTATTTATTTTTTCCTCATGGTTATTATTGTAGCATTCTGGCACATTGTTTCATTAGTATTATAATTATTATTATTATTATTTAGGGCTAGACCAACTTTAACCGCTAACCAGACCTAGACCACCTCTACCTCTAACCCCTAACCAGACCTAGACCACCTCTACCTCTAACCCCTCACCAGACCTAGACCACCTCTACCTCTAACCCCTCACCAGACCTAGACCTCTAACCCTAACCTTAGTTCATTCTAAGTCCATGTGGCACTTTAACACCGACCTCAGAATGTTATTTTATTTATTTATTTTAATTTATTTTTAATGCAAGCAGACTGTAATCGGTGTGTACTTACACTATTATTGGTTCAAAAATAAAGATGCAATTTAAATTTAAATCAGAACACGTTCCATGTCTGACTGTTTCTGAGTCTATAGACCATTTCCAGGAGTGTTTGGTTACCGGGCAGCACCTGGCTCCTGCTGAACTTCCTGTGAGTCAGCTGATAGTTTGCTAACAGGTGTTGCCTAGCAACCAAACAGTCTCAGCTGCATTCTTAAACATTCAACCTGTATTTTTCATCAGATAAAGATAAGATACCTCTTGTGTGAATTTTGAAATGGGTTTGACTGAAAAGACAAAATATTTGGGTTTTGGCTAGACTACACTGACTTAAGTTAAATAGAATTGCATTACTAAAAAGAGACTAAAATGCCTTTTCATTGGCGAAAATTAGACTAAAATGTCATCTGTTTTTGGCGACTAAATCAAGACTAAACAAAAAAGACTAAGATGAGACTAAGATAAGACTAAAATGCTCAGACCTGTGGTTGACTAAAACTTGACTAAACAAAAAAAAGATGAAGGTGACTAAATATGATAAAAAACTAAAAAGAGCATTTGACACATGACTAAGACTAAAACTAACATTAAAAATAGCTGCCAAAATTAACACTAGTCCACACACAAATCAAAACATAACATGCAAAACAATACATGAGTTCAGCCATGTACTGTACTTGCTTCCACCTTTTTCTGACATAGAAGTCATTTGAGTCAAAAAGTCACTGTGGCAAGACTGGTTTGCCCTTTTACAGCAGTTTTACAGCAATTTTGCCATGGTTCAGAGCAGCATGATTTTCCTTCAGCTCCCTGTTGGCTCCAACGAAGTTTGTGCCATTATCACATCTGACAGTGGAAACTGGGCCTCATCTGCAGACAAACCTCCAAACTGCATTTATGCAGGAGTTTGTGTCCAATGTACTGCCACTTCCAAGTGCACTGCATGGCTGCTCAGACAGGTAAAAAGCACTCCATATCTTTTAAGAAGACTTCTTCCTCTTTTGACATCAATGGGACCAAAATAATCAATTCCAATATTTGTGAAAGGAGCTTTGTCAGGAACGTCCTCCAATTGTCCATCCAGTTTTGGCCATTTCTCCTTTGATTTGTAGAGAAACTCTGGTCCATTTATCCATCTCCTGCCTTTCAGAAAGTCCTCTGCTCTCATTCCTCTTGATGCGTCATCTGCCAGATTCTCTTTAGAACCCACGTAACTCCACTGTTCCACATCTGTTGCTTCTCTGATGAAAGTGGTTCTGTTTGCCACAAAAGTGTGGAATCTCCTGGTTTCATTACAAATGTATTTGAGGACCGCTGTACTGACATCTCCAGCTTGAGTTACAGCTCTTTCTGTAGCATTTTATCAACTCGAACAGCGAGGAGAGCAGCTGTGAGTTCTAGTGGAGGTATTGTTGTCTACTTAAGTGGAGATACTCTGGCCTTTCTGAAGAGTAATGCAACATGGACTTAATGGGCATTTTCCAGTATCAAAAAAGACACAGTTCCATACCTGACTTGACTGGCATCAGAAAAGTGGTGAAGCTGTGCTGTAACAGGATCTCCAAAGTCTCTTGGCTTAATACAGGGTTCCACTTTGAACTCGGCCACCTTCTGGAGGTCCTCCAGCCAATCAGACCATTTCTGAGAGAGGGAATGGGGAACAGCCTCATCCCACCCCAAGTTTCTCTTACAAAGCTCCTACAGTAACAACTTAGCTGGCATGCTAAACGGGGCTAAAAATCCCAAAGCGTGACCACTGACAAAATGCCTCTTCTGGTCGGTAGTTGTTTTTGTACAGAGGTCTTGAACTTGTCATCTTGAATGCACCATTGGAGTCCCAGTGCTCGCTCCATTGGAAGTTCATCTGTAGTCCAGTTCCATCATTTCTTTCGCTCTTTTGTCCTCAGCTATAGACAACAACACTGTGCAGCTGTTGCTTTTCCACTTTGAAAGATTAAATCCTCCTTGTTCAGAGAGAGCAGTTAAATCCTTAATCATTTGTACAGCTTCTTCCTCTGAAGCCATCGATTTCAGGCAATTGTCCACGTAAAAGTTATGTTTGACTGTATTGACCACTTCAAGAGAAAAATGTTGTGAATTATCTTCTGCAGTTCTCCTCAAAGCATAATTTGCACAACTTGGTGATTTTACACCTCCAAACAGATGAACTTTCATGCGATATTTGAGTGGATTCTGTGCAGTGCCACCACCAGAGCACCAGAGAAAGTGGAGAAAGTCGACATACTTATCTGAAACGTGAACTTGATGAAACATGGGTTGAATGTTGGCCATTATTGCAACTGGCTCTTATCTGAAACGAAGAAGGACTCCGATCAAAATATTGGTTAGATCAGGGCCCTGTAAAAGCTGGCAGTTCAGTGATGTCACTTTATAAGTTGCTCCACAATCAAAAACAACTCTTAGCTTGTCTTTTCTGGGATGACAAACTCCATGATGAGGGATGTACCACACCTTTCAATCATGTAGTTTTAGCTGGTCAACAGGCACCATTTCAGCATATCCTTGAGTTGTCATGTCATTTACAAATGTGATGTATTCCTCCTTAAATTGACGATTCTCGTCAAATTTTCTTTTCAAGCTCTGGAGGCGCTGTTCAGCAATGCAACGATTGTTTGGCAGGATGGGACTTTCCTGTCTGAAAGGTAAGTCCAAACAATAATGATTTCCAATTAGTTGAACTCTTCACAACATTTATGAACATGATGTCTTCTCTTGACATTTCAATCTGTTCTTCTGATGATCTCTCATTAAACTCATGGTTGTATTGTGTAACCAGCATTTAATGAAGGTGTTCAACAGAGATTCGGTTGGCAGTAACAATAGGACAGTCACTCCTACTCCCATTTCTGCCATGAAGTGGACCATTGATGACCCAGCCAACTCTGGTTCTCACCGCATAGGGTCCATCATTTTGACTATTAATCAATTCCCAAGGCTCAATCACTTTTGGGGCATCAGTTCCAATGAGCAAATCCACGTCTGCATCAATGTCATGAAGCTCAACGTCCTTCAAATATGACCATTTGTCATGGGATATTGCGTGTGGAAACTGGCATGGTCTTTTGAGTTAAGACTCCAGGCAACTCGATGAAATCTTTCATATTCACACCAGACACTTCAAGACCTGAGAGAATATGAAAGTTCACAATCCTCTTCTGACCCACTGTTCTCAATGAAACACTTGTCTTTTTCTCTTTAATGTTCAACTGTCTCGCCAACTTTTCTGTGCAAAATGTGCCAGAACTCCCTGGATCAAAAAATGCATATGTCTGCTCAGTTTTGTTGCTCCTCTTGCACTTTACTTGACTGCAAAAATAGAAAAGATGGAATCATCTTCGCAACCAGCCCCAATATGGCCACAGGTCTGAAAGGCTGCAGTTGACACAGTTGGATGACTCAGACTGCTGCACTTGTTCGGAGGATGTACCTTTATCCTGCCGCTCTATGTGAAGGACTCCTGGGTGCTTTTGGTGACACACGTTGCAATCCAAATGACTCCTGCAGTCTTTGCTTGTGTGGCCTATTTTCAGGCAACCAAAACAGATCCCCTTTTCCTTTATGAAATAATTTTTTTCACGATGTACCTTCACTTTAAACTGTGAGCATTTATCCAGTATGTGGTTACTTTGTGAGCAAAACAGACAGCTGAGTGTAGAGGATGACTTGTCCTTGATTTTGATTTAGCAACATTGGAGGCCTTGGGGTAGGTGGGTTGTACGTCCTGAATGTTGCTAAAAAGTGGATCTGAGGGTTTTTTAACTTGTTTTTCGATGAAAGCAACAAGATCTGTGAATAACACTCTCCGACCCCTTCGCTCTTGCAGATCACAAGCAACATTTCTCCATTTTTCCTTTAATTTGTAAGGCAGTTTCAATATGATGCTCCTCATGTTAGATGGTAAGTCCAGCTCTTTCATATACATGATTTGGTCTGTTAGATTTGAGCATCCATGAAGAAACAGGGCAAATGATTGTAATGCATTTGTATCCTCACTTTTGACAGGTGTCCAGCTCAGAATTTTCTCCATGTAAGCAGATGCAATTTTATGTTAATTTCCAAAATGCTCTGCAAGAAGACTTTTAGCTCGGTGATATCTTTGCTCTGAAGGCAAATGTTGGCAACTGTGCACCAAGTCTCTTGGCTGCCCCCTAGTGTACTGTTCAAGAAAGTGTAGACAGTCACTCCAGTTAGTTGTTTTCTCCTCCACTCCATTTTCAAAAGCTCTGATGAAAGACCTGTACTGAAGAGGGTCTCCATCGAACACTGGGATGTTTCTGGATGGAAGGACAGAAGATAGATTTTGCTGGACCAGCAGAGCAGTGATGTCATTTTGTTTTTGCATGATGCTAACAATATTACTTTGATAATTATCAGTAAAAGTCTGTGCTTGTGGGAGCACAAATCCTGCTTGATTTTCAATAACAGTTTGTGTCATAGAAACTGGAGCATTCACCTTTAACTGGATCCCATCAGTGTGAGTCTCTGGCCGTTGTTTGGGCCAAACAACTTGAGGCTGATGTATGGGATCAGGCACAGCATCAACAGCATCATGTTCATCCATTTTAATTGGAACAAAAGTGTTGGCATTAGGATTTAGTGTAGTCTTTCCTTGTGAATTGTGTCTTTCAAAATAAGAGTTCATGCCATCTGAACATTTTGAACCACATTGCAAGTTGATTTCCAAAACATGAGGCTTGGCATTTATTGCTGTGATTTCTGTTTCCAGCTCCAATTGTTCCTTTTCCCTCCTCAGCTTTTCCTCTTGCGCTTCTATTAGATGTTTCCTCTTCAGTGTTGCAGCACGCTCCATCAGCGCAGCCTTGTCTGCCTTAGCTTTGATGCATGCAGATGATGTTGAGGAAATCTGTGAAAGCTGGGAATGTGCCTTTACAGAGCCGATTTTTACACTGCAAACATTAGAAGCACTGTCCTCTGGATTTATTTCATCTCCATCATTTTTATTCTCCACACAACCCTCATTTGTCCCCACATATGGATGGACCCATTTCAGAGAGCCAGCCCTTTACCTTTTCTGTGAAGTCACAGCATAAAGACATTTTAGAGTCAAAGTATTTATTTCGCCTTGCAACTTCATCTGGAAGCAAACATAAGTTCAACAAAGACATATGCATGTCCTTGGCTTCTTGACAACATTTAATAAACGCGGTCAGCTCAGCATTCACTGAATCCACATTTTCATTTGACTCCATTAAAACACGGAGGTTTTCCATACATCGTTTTGCTTGTTTGAATTTTTCACTCCTTTTTTCCTGGCACGTTTCCAAATAGAAGCTCAAGCCTTTAGAGGTGAGTTTAATTTTTCGTTTTGTTGACGGCATGTCCACGTCAGTCCTTTTGTAAACTGCTTGCAGACATCAAACAGAATTCACAATCGGATGATAATCCAGGTAAAAGGTAGCAGAAACAGTGACATGATTACTGTCGGATCATATTCAGTTCTTTGCACAAAAACACACAGTGAAGTCGAGCTTTCCCCTCTTCCTTTCGGGCGTTATGAATGAAAGCCGTTGACATGGTGCGTCATGGTATTGCGCAATAACGCGCGGGGATACAACACTGCCAGGCTGCTCAAACTTCATTAAACTTGCACAGTTCCATGAAATATTGACTTTTAAACACCAATCGTTTAACTGTTTTCCAATACAGTAGTCGTATCACGTACCAGCTTTGAGTGTGAAGCTTGAGTCCAGCGTGGATCCGGCCCTGAAGCAGTTTTCCCGCTGATGATGATCCAAAATGCGATCAATCAAACAATCCGTGTTTCTCATCCATCCAATGTCCACAAAGAGCCAAACTGTCCAATGTCGAGGGATCCTCCTGTATAGTCCAATAATGGTGATTTCACTTAATCCAAGGGCATGAGGTTGTTTACTTACGTAGTGACCATTTATCGTCGAAACAAAGTTTTTCTTAAAACAATTACATGACCACTGATGCACACGGGTTTCTGGATTACGCAGGCCATAAAGAAGGCATTGTCCATTCCAAAATCTTGATTTAGAACGTGATGGTTTATTTATCCAAGGAACGAGCAAGCAAACAAAAGAACAAAGGAATTATGGCTGCTGTTGCCTCTTTCGCGCTGATAAAATACCATACAGCCACCCAGGTGCATGCCGGTACTACCTGCCTATCCCTTATATCACCGTGCGTGCCCCTAGTGTTCAAAATATTAAACGCTAAACAAGAAAATCAAACCAAACAAATAACAAAATAAATATTATCAAAATATTATCAAAAACCTAATGAAAATAAAACAAAAAATTCTCAATCAAAATTATTTACCATTAGCAAAACAAACAAAAATAATAAGTGCCAATAAATAGCTCCAACATTGGTAATGATATTATATTTCAAATGATTTTAAGTAACCACCCATCCAAATTATCCATACCAGATGGTTTATCATTATTTAGCCCAGGAAGTAGTTTTTCCACCTTTTCAATTTATGTAACTCAATTTGAAACTCAAAAACACACCACACAAATTGATATATTATTTGAGATGACATACTACCCCCACTAGAGGGGCCCATTTCCTTTCTTAACTTTGTAACTTTATCTGCAAAATGATCACTGAAATCATTTGCAATGTCCTTTGCTTTTGTTAAAAATAAATAAATAAATTTGCCTCAATGAAAGAAGGTGCATTATTCTTGTCTCGGCCATTCTCGGTCTCAGTCATTCAGGGTTTTCCAGAGTTTATTACCATCATTCTTCCACTCCTGAATTTTATTTTGATAATATGCTTTTTTCATCTTTCTGTTTAACTTTTTAACTTTATTTCTCATTACACAGTACATTTGCCACCTTTCAGTTCCTTTAGAATCTATTGCAGCTTTTTTCAGCTCATCTCTTTTAGGCATAAGTTCTTCATCAATCCATGATGCTTTATTAGATCTTACTGTACATTTTCTTAATGGGACATGTTGATCAGCCACAGAGAGAAATTGTTCAGTAAACAAGCTGAGGGCCTTTTCCACCTCATTTGATGATAGCACTTGATTCCAATATTTTCTATATCTTTAACAAAATCATTTTCACAAAACCTTCTATATGACCACTTATACAGTACTTAGGCCCAGCTTTGGGGGTTATGGTTTTCCTTACTATAGCCACTATATTATGATCGCTAAACCCCACTGGGACAGATACTGCCTTAGAGCATAAATCACTGTTATTTGTAAATATATGGTCAATACAGGTTGCAGATGTTTGTCCAGCATAATTGCAAAACACTCTAAATAACACTACAAGTAAATGCAGTGCTGTTCAACTTTTTTCTCAATGGGCATGAAGCCGACAGCCAATCTATATTAAAGTCACCAAGGACAAATGTTTCTTTGCCTATATCTGGAACTATCAGGTCTGGTCTATCCTTAGCAAGAATATGGCTTTGTATATATAATGCAACACCTCCCCCAAAAATATTCAGATCATTTCTGAAGATGTTATAGCCTTGTATAGCCCCCATGTCTGTTATTGAGTGATCTAAATTAGTTAATGAGACAGCAAGTACATTGATATTTTCACTATTAATTAGGCTAGATATTTCAGGAATTTAATTTCTTAAACTCCTAATATTAATATGAACTACTTTTAGCCCTTTTTTGGTAGATTTAGTACCATGCATGTTCTCAGTTCATATCAACCATTGATCAAATTGATCATATTTTAAGTTATTAATTGGGGGCCTTCTCTCTGCTCAATTACTGCAAAATGCAGTCTCCTGTCTCTTCAAAAGCTCATCATAAAAGCCTTTCTGCTGGTCCAGTAGTTCTTTAAGTGTGTCCAGTATTTTATATTCAGGATCCTCATTCAGAGTTGCTTTGTTTGTATTTCTGTGACTCATCATGATGGTAGCTGGTGGCTATCAGCAACTGCATCCTGTGCTATCAGCCAAGGACCAGATTTTGGGTTAGCTCTCCAGCGGTCTCTGGCACTCCTGTCTTCATAGACAGCTTTAAATCCCTGCCCACTGATGGCGTAGTCAGACAGTAGCCACAATGTGAGCCTGGAGCTGGTACTCACAATGGGTATCTAACTGATAAGACTGACTGACATCAATGTCTGGGTCATTGTTTACAGCAATATGGGATGGTTCATCAGAGACGCACACAACTGACACCACTTGGATGCAGTAAAGTCCAGTGTAGAGAAGGAATTGTCATAAGTCTGTCACCATCCACCGGTCCAGCTCTTTTAGAGAGCGTGGCTGTCTAGCGAACTCAGCTGGCATTGCACCCCACAGCATGGCCACTCTCACCAGTCTTTCAGAAATCAGGGCCACAGAGTATGTCAACATCAATTAAAGGAGACAGCCCATGTTGGTGCTCTGGATACTGGAGCTGGATGAACCTGAGATCAGTCCTGGGTTCATGACTGGCTATGGACAGAAATGTTTGTTTGTTACTTGATCTTACTGATTTTTCCACACAATGCTCACAGCCGTGGACAGCATTGTGGCCCTTGGATGTTTTTCAGAAAGGCCCTGGCAGGGGCATCACATAGAAATTCCTTGATTCTGAGTGTGCATCGTGCCGCCTTGCATAATGCCATTGATTTGCAGGTGTTTCAGCTCTGCAACCAAGTCCAGAAGATAATCTTCAACAAGGTTGGTCTTTTCTTTTCTTTTCTTTTCTTTTCTTTTCTTTTCTACCACAATAAAGTTCTATCAGAAATGGTTGAGAGTCATGGAAACGTGCCATTTCCCATTCTTAATGTGTGATTTTCAAAGTATTGTTTTAAAAGTCTCTAAGCCTCTTTTTGGATGAAGTAGATCCTTACGTCTCAGAAAAATGTGCTGTGCCATCTCAGGCCATCTTTTTTTTTTTCTTTCACATATAATCAACATGCATATGTCTTCACATATAATCAACATGCATATGTCATCAACTCTGTTACCGACATATCAATTAATGTTTGAAAAGGTTTTAAATCCATATTTAGAACAAATCTTAAGTACTATGGAAGATAAAGTCCCCCTTGTTACACTAAGTGTATTTGTAGTGAGAATATTGAGTAGTTTACTTTTGTTCCATGGATGAATATGTTAATTTACAATTGACACTTTCACAGCATCTTCTCTTTTAAGAAAAAGTTACATAATAATACCCCTGATTTCTTTGTGTGGATTACTGGTCTATTGTACTTTACATATAAAATGAGTTGATTTTACATTTGTCTTTTCATTTTTTAAATTGTATTAGAATATTACACAAGTAACAGGGCTGACACCTTAGTAACAGGGTTGAGTAAAGTTGGTTTTAAACTGGTTACTGCTTGTTTAAGTTACAGTTATGAGTCTAATGGAGCTTAATGGGGCATTCATAAAAATGTAATACAACATGGCTAATCAGAATATTTTGTTGACAGATTTATTAAGAGGTTTTAGCATAGAATATGATGAAAAATTATGATGATACTGTAGATGTAAATGTAAACCACGTGTTTTATTCAACACATGAAGGATATTTAAATTACATAACAATTAATTTATCTATTGAACATGTTTTACCATAACAGAATAAAGAACTGCTGAGAGTTATTGTGGGTTGTTGTGTGTTGTGTAGCACTGCTCCACCTCTCCTTCACCTCTGCACCCCTCCTCCTCTTCTCCCTCCACCTCTCTTCACCTCCACCCCTCCTCACCCCTTCTCTCTTCCACCCCTCCTCACCTCTGCTCACCTCCACCTCTTCTCCACCCCTCTCACCTTCACTTCTCCACCTCTCCATCCCTCCTCATCTCCTCCCCTCCACCCCTCCT
>JAOVVB010203130.1:0-10847 GCA_028570985.1 Heterobranchus longifilis
ATACTCTTCTCATTAAAAAAATGTGAACACCACTGGCGTCAAGTACGTTCAAGGAAGCATGGATACACGTACGAGTGCTGACTGATGCTAGTCATATGAGAACAATGCTGATGGTGTAACTGGGACAAGTCACACTGCAACATCAGTGTTGTCTCTTAACAGATCTCCACACACAAACACGTTTCACCCTAGAACATTCATGCCTCCACCACACTGTGGCTCAAGGCACTCTTATTGTGAAATAAAGAGATAATATTCACCATCTGGAAGCAGTGTGTACCTTCAATACATTACTTTTCACATGGGAAGGAATTAGTAACCAATTATAATATAATACAGCTTATTTTAGACATTTTTATAAACATTATTTTTTTGTTATCCTACTGCCAGATCAAACCGTATCCTCAATAACCAAAACGAGATTCTTTAAGTTAATAAAAGCAGTGCTTTTCATCATGGAGACAAGAAAAAAACGTTCTTTTTGGTCCGAGCAGCTCTCTCTCTCTCTCTCTCTCACACACACACACACACATTGAAACGAAGCCAAAGCTGGTCTTTTGTACTCTTCAACAATCAATGGACTAAATAAGACTTACATAAAGGTATACTCAGTGGACCAAATCATCCTAAATGAGACTAAATTGAGTTTTACCTCACTTACTCCACCAAAATTGTTTATATTGGAACTAATGTCTATATTTTATGTCCAATAGTGTGACAGCAATCAGATAGGCACTAGGGGGCTTATTGGCAGCAAATAAGATGAAAGTGAAGTGTTGAGTTTTGTTGCAAAAGAAAACTTTTTCATTACAAAGATTGTTGAAGATCATGAGAAACATTTTAAGCAATACATCACCTTCAGTTTACTCCTATTTTACCAGTTTTAGTTTTACTTTGGTACTTGATAACAGCACCTAAGCATAATACAGGTATTCACCGTATATAACATCAGTTTGTACATCAACTTGACCCCAGTGGGCCCCAGATTTATTACATAACCATAGTTGTGAACAGAATCAGACCAAGCAACAGCAATAGCTTTCAACACACAGTGCGCGCATCTCACATCTCTAGAACATAACTTCTTTGTGAGTCTTTTAAGTATTGCTATGTAATTTCTGGTCAATTCTGTTTTGTAAATTTTTTTTTTTTTTAAAAAGGGGTAGTAATGATTTGGAAGTGAAACGGAAGGTTGCAAAATAGTGTCACCAAAGGGCTTACACAGCTTTGTTATGTACATAACATCGTGTTCGCACACCATCCAAATCGCATAATGTCTTCTTTCATAGACCATACCTCTCACATTAACCAATGTACCTGCATTAACTGAGTGTGAAAGACTTTTTTTCTCTGCTTCAATATTTCCCAAAAAGCCACTGAATGCATTTAGTTCACTCATGTCAGCTGCTGAATTTGCACAACATTGAGTTTCGTTTCATTGACATTGTAACAGAAAGAAGCAACATGATTAGCTCATCATGATGTTCAACCAGGCTGAGTTCTGGTTAACAACACAGTCACAGCATATTGTTTATAGTAGGGGTGGGAATCACCAGGGACCACCTGATACAATATGATCATGATACCTAGGTGCCAATTTGATTTGTATAGCGATTCTCTCTTACACATACACGCACCGATCAGCCATAACATTATGACCTACATTGAGTAGGGCCTCCTTCTGCATCCAAAATGGTAACGACCTTCATGCTCTGACACCTTTTTATGGAAACCCGCATTAACCTTTTCACCAATTAGAGCTACAGCAGCTCTTATATTGGACCGGACTACATGGGCTAGGCTTCGCTCCCCACATGCATCAGTGAGCTTTGGCTGCCCATGACCCTGTCACTAGTTGACCAGGTTCCTTCCTTGAACCACTTTTGGTAGGCCCTGACTGCTGGAGACTGGGAACATCCAACAAGAGCTACATTTTTAGAGTTGTTCTGACCCAGTCATCTAATTAGATTTAATTACAATTCTAAATAAACTTATCAAATAGAGTGCTGTAGGTTTATAGAGGAGCGGCATCATGAACATGAATCGATTACACAGAAAAACACGATGTATAACATAACTGAACTGTAAACTGAACTTCCCCCATCATGCTCTGTGACTGAGGTTGAAGTCATCCTGAAACAGACCACTCATATCAGTAAAGGAAATGTTTTGATTCATCTGATTTAATGAATTGAACTATCTGATTTAATGAATTGTAATTACTCCTTCTTCTGGATTATAAGCCTTGCAACAAAATAAATAAATGCCTTTAACAGCATAACAGTCACCTTTTATTATTATTATTATTATTATTATCATTATTATCTCTTTTTACTTTGGTCACCTGTCTGGGTTTTTACTTCATGCATATGCTAATGAAATTGAATATGATTCAAGTTTATAGAAATTTAGGCATAAAAAGGACCAAACAAAATATGAGTAATTTTTTGTAAAAAAAAAAAGTAAAACAGTGCAGTTCACTTATCTTTTGTTGCAGATAACTAGATAAGATTATTTTCAATTCTGGTTTGTTCACAGGCTATTTACAAGCCCTCTTGTCTTAGATAAGAAGAAGAATGGATACTCGTCATCAGCTATTTGAAATATTCAAAAAAAAGTATTTTGGTTTAAGAGGGGAATTTTCTTCGTGCACTAGAAAAGTGAAACAACATCATAAAATGAGGAAAATGTGTGGGTAGGCATAAAGAAAGAAAGGAACAGGAAAGGAAGAAAAAAAACGGGAAATAGTTAAAACATGAAGCACTTTCACTTACTTGGAAATTAGGAGTTGAATGCTCGAGATAACCATGGCTATGTCTTTGGCATACACATAAGTATCTGATTTAAAACTACATGGAGGGTTCATAGGGGATGATGCTAAAGGACACATTATCAGTAGTGAAAGAATTTTTGTGATGATTTCATAGTTTGTTTTAGGATCTAGACATAAAGACCAGCTATGTTCCAGCACATGGAGAAAAATGAATGAGACACTGTACTACTGGTGCCAATTACAGTAGTGCGTAGTTAAAGACGTGTGTCGTGATTACAGCTAAGCAGATTCGATTCAATCCCGAAACTGATGCTATCTGGTTAGAAGCATGTCATCGGTGAGAACATTAACATCCTAACATCTTGATGATGGTGGAGAGGCACAGCATTCACATTATACAAAGCCGAAGCGGAAAGGCGCCAATGCCACAGTGCACTAAAGGAAATACGTCTGAATGTGTGTGAGGGCATGGACTTGTGTGCGTGTGTGTATGTACATACCACATTCTTCTCACAAGAACAGGAAAAGACAAACTGTACTAGACAGGAAAGGACTGAAACTATTAGCACAGTCTTGATGACTCGAGCCAAAGTATGCCCGGCTGGCAGCCATGCCAAATAAGTCTTGTCCTTTAGTTGCCCTGCTGAATTCAGTTGCTTAACACTTGCGCAGTATGATTTGGAAACATCCTTTTTTGGGGTAAAGGGAATAATAAGAGTGATAACTCATCTAGTTTATGTAGTGCATTAAATTGTCATTTTCTTTTCAACATTACTCACAAACCCTTCGTTTAGCAAGGTCAAATAAAGCTGAAAAGATTTTGTAGAGATGATTTAAATCTCCCACTAGATGGAGACAGACATATATCCAGTTTAGGTGTGAGCGGGAGCGACGGCGAGACAGAATGAGAGAGAGGGAGAGACATTTATCTGGGTCACTGGGACAAAAACTGAACTGTCTATGGCCCTAATCTATTATTCATAGCTCACATGTGCATGGGAGATTATGGCTTAGACTCCATGCTGCATATGGGTGTGGGTTTGTGTGTTACAGAAAGGCAGAGAAGATTGTGTAAAACAGGCGGACTGGTGTTTCCGGTTATCTTCTTTCTTCTTTCTTGTTATCTCGTCTGTCAGGATGGTAGAACTTTTGGAATATGAGGTGGAGTCATGAACATCCATGCCACACACAGACACACACACACACACACACGCTTACAAGTCTAGGTTAGAAGAATAGAGTCGGAAGAGGGATAGAATTTTATGTTACAATAAATAATACATTTTACATCTTAATTCATGAGTGTTTTCACGGCAAAACAAAATAAATCCAATTATGAGAAAAACAAATTCAGATACAAATTTTGTGTCAAATTGATATTTTACAGAATATTAATTTGAATCATTAGCATGTAAAAAAAGTCAAAAATGCCAAAATATTATGTGAATTTTTTTGGTCATATCAGTCTGAATTTTGTATAATTTGCAAATCTTTACAAATCCATCTCACACAGTTTGGTCACAATTGATAAATCAGCTGGGAACATGTAAATTTACCAAAAAATTGCATATAAACAACTTTTATATTATTAGAAGGTATGAAAATGGCTTAATGTGTTTTGCAGTGAAACCATTCAAATATATTATAAAAAATGACAAAAACATGACAAGGGAAATATAAGGCAAAGAAAATATTTATTAAAAGCGTTTACGTCTTGCCACCTGCATTTTACTGTTGTATTACTACTTGTACCACTGCAGCTTGCCAACAAGTACAATGTTTTATACATTGCTGGCTAAAAGAACTGGTTTAGAAAGTGGGTTCTGGTAGGCACCTGCTCTCTCCTCAATACAAACTGTACTAATCTACTTTTACCCCTGCTGCGACCGACAGTGTAATTACCACTTCAATCGTGAAAGTTAGGTCACATGTCCTGCGTACATTGTCATGTGCGTGCAGCGTGCATTCTGCAATTGCAGTACAAGCCCAGGATGTCCAGAAGCACACATAAAAGCAGTGCCGAAGAAACTGGTATTGCTAAGGAGCACCAAGCAATAACGATGGAGACAAAGGTGGAAATAATTGAGAGAATGGAAGGAGGTGTCAGACATTGGTCATTCTTTTAACATGAACTCTTTAACCATCGGCATGATTCTAAAGAATCAAGACAAGATCATGGATCATGTTAGTTTTATACTGTGTATAGCCAATTGTGTTAGTATCCTAGTTCCTAGACAATGTTTGTTGGATTTACGAACATGCTCTTGAAATACTCTAAAATGTAAAGTTTACACTTACGGCATTTGGCAGAGGACCTGACTTTCTTTACACATCTGAGCAGTTGGGGTAAGAGCCTTTCTCAAGAGCCCAACATCAGAAATTTGGTGGTGCTAGGGTTTGAACCTGGGACCTTTTGAACAGTAGTCCAACACCTTAACCATTGAGCTGTGCTCCACCTGTTTTTGAGTTTGTTTTGTGTGTGTAGTTTACAATAGTTTTTCCCCTATAAAATTTATTCTATTAAAAACGGAAAGAAAAAAAAACGAAATCATGTGCGCTTCCCACTGTGTGTACGGTTCACAGAATTTTAGGAACATCATAAAAGCAATTAAAATTCATACATTATAAAGATAAACAGCCAGATTCAAAAGGCACCCATGCTCGTAGCTTACTGGGTCAGCTCTACTGAGAGTAAACATGCTTATTCACTGGATTTGATGAAAGCAAACAGCAGAGACACACACACATGTGCATGCATTTGCATTCAAACTCTAAGTAGCCTGGTTGTGGGTGTCGGCCTAAACGAATAATTAAGTCATGAATATTCAGTAGACATGCTGATTAAACAGTCTGAAGGGTGATCAAACAAATCACACACTCTCCTTCTCTCTGTCTCTCTCTCTCTCTCACACACACACACACCCTCATGAAACTGAAATTTAGACGAGTGTAAGCACAAGACAAACACACAATAATATATGAATTTTCTGTCATACATAGTTTTTTTTTTTATATATAGTGATACAAAAATACTTGCTCATCTATTAACTGCCTGAGCATTTTCCATGGTTAATAACATTACAATAGTGTTGTAATAAAAAATATCCCAATAGTACAATATGATGTAATATTAGTTTAGCTAAAATGCTTTCTGTCTTGTTAGATAACTGCATCATAGTTTTAATATTCTGAAGTGTTGTTATATCATATGCATTAAATATCTCAGCCTGAATTCTTAAACCTAAACATTTATTGAAGGCGTCTTGGGTGTAATCATCAGTAACTTTCCTACCGTGTGCATGTCTTCAGGACAGAGAAATTTGTACTTCCTTATCAACATGACAGAAAAAAGAGGGTTGAAACATAACACAAGTGATAACAGGAAATAACACATCTTGTGAAAATTCGACATCATTAACTAACTCAGTAACTATACACAGTGGAAAAATAACCTAATAGCGGTTGTTCTTTAAAACATTTTGAAAAGGTGTCATTGCTAGAAAATTACTGCGGTGTATGATGAACCTCTATGTTAGTGATCTTCCTATACTATAATAGCACGGCGTGTCACATTATTAGTATACACGTATTCATGGCAGTAGTAATAATTGTAGAGGTAGTACAAATTTCAGCAATGTACTAAATTTTACAAAGGAACAGATGATCTTATCTGCTGTGAAGCACAGTGTTTCAACGTACTGTATATACTGTAAGTTGGCCTCAGAGATTATCGTTGCACATTAGGAGCCCATTACACCGACTCCACCCAACTGAATACAAACAAAGTGTGGGAAAAGTCACAGAAACATTTTAGCAATGCTCTGAGGTCAGCGCAAGAGCTATGACATCTCTGGTACAGGAAACAGGAAACAGCATGCAGCTTGGTGAGTGAGATCAAGAAGACCACAGCCGCACACTCACACACCACACACTTACATTCACACACTTCACATGTACATGAGAACAATGTGTTTCAACATCAGCATGTCAAGACTTGCATTGATACCTTTCTAAGTGTGCAGAAAAGCATTGGCATATAACGTGACGTAATAGCGGTGCATAATCTGTAAAGCTCTAGCTCAGCATGCACACACGCAAATGCGTGCACAAACACACACATATGGAACTCAAAGACACAGCTCCTGTGTCCAGTCAAGCATCTTTTCCGATCACACAGTACTCGGTTGCCATAGAAACCACACATCGTGTGTCTCTGAGGCAGGATAGAGATGGGAGACAAAGAAAGGGAGAGCCGCTAGAAGTGATAGACAAAAAGATAAGATAGAAAAAGGAACGCAGTGTAATGTCAAAGATGGAGTTAGTGCACAAAGAATGAAAACTTTATGTATAGAAGGAAAAAGATAGCAAGATAGCACAGAGAGAGAGAGAGAGAGAGAATACAAAGGAAATTTAAATTGGGATTAAATTCCTATTTTTCTATGAAATGCAAATTAAAATAGGTTTAATGCCTATTTAATAAATATTTAGACGGATTTAGACAGTAACCTTTTTTAAAAGCAAGCAGCCTAGTTACACACACCAGGGCGTACATGATGCAAGCTGTACGATAGTTAGATGATGTTCAGAGACAGTGGGTGTGATGTGATATACAGTAAGAGAGGGCTAATACTGTATATCTAATATCTTTAAACAGGTCAAAAATAAAAGTATTAGAGCTAGGCAGTGCAATACTCCGTGAGATCTCATGCAATAAAAAGAACACAAGTGCATGTGTGTAATTACTTTTAGTTTGTCAATCATAGATTGACATTACTAAAGTAATTGATGGATAATAAAATATACACAGCGTAAATAATCCACCTTGTTCACACTGATTACACCCACAGGTTCTGTATAACTCACACACTGCTGTTGACATGTTATGGATGTGGCTAGAAAAATCAGCCAAAACAAAGACCAAATCTAGGCCAGGTTTCACTCTGAGTCATCACCTGATCAGTGTTAGACTGTATGAATCTGCAGTATGGCCTAAAAAGAAATCAGGTCAAAGAAGGGTCAAATTATGGGCCTGCAAACAACTAAGGAAATTTACAATGACTGGAATTGTGTTATTAACTGTCCAGCACATTATTGAAACCTAGAACTCTGTGGAAAAAGGGTGGTAAAAATAAAAATCAATGAAATTAAAACAAAACAAAAAAAAATCAACGCTTGGGCAAATTATACCTTTAAAAGTGGACGCAACTGGGGTTGTTTCCAGTTGGTCAGGTCTAGATTCAGCAATTTCATATGGCAGTAAAATGAAGTCAGCTGATGACCAGAATGTACTTCATGACCAGCTTATCTCACCAATGTATTTTTTTTCTTCCCTGTTGGTACATGCATACCCAGGATTCAAACTGAGAAAGAGTGGTACTTGGAGTGGAAGGAAACATTTTTCACTCCAGGACCCACCACCACATATTGTATGGCGCAATCAAAGCAGTGGAATGTAATTTTAGAGTGTGTGACTTTTTCTTGGCCGGGCAATGTATAACCACTTTACCACTATATCATTTGTTATATATCATTTAAAATCTATAAATGATTTCTTTTCACTATCTAACTGTTAATTCTGTATACCACTGAATCAAGATCTGTGTGCAAATCAAGCAAACAAATTTTGGAAATTCATAACCATGATGACGCCACTTTGAAATATCTATAATATTATATTTATAATAGGCTTTAAACTGGAAAGTCAATTTCCTTACTGCTTAACTCTCCAACATATGGCCCCATCCATGGTCATGTTGGGTTTAGTTTTCCACTAGGGGTTCCATTAATACTGGGAAAGTTTATTTTCTCACCGCTCAGCTAGAACTTATGACCTCTTCAGTAGCCATGTTGGATTTAGTTTTCCGGTAGTGGTGGTAAACTGAAAAGTCAATTTCCCCTTTGCTTACCTCTCTAACTTTAGTTTTATAGTAGCAGTGCAAAACTGGAAATTGCCATGTTGTTAACAAGCTGTTTTGGAATGTTCATGCAACATTTATGGAATGATAGTGCGTTGTAATTTTATGTTCATCATGTCAGTGACCCTGTTCAGAAGTTATTTATATGTCTTATATTGTGTGATGGCAATCTGCAGTTTAATGGGGTCAAGCAACAATTGGTAAGCAAATTGGTTGGGGTGAGTGAAAAAATGTTGAGTAAATTATAATTTTATGTAAAAATTTTAATCCACACTAAGGAGCTACAGTACTATAAAACGAACAGTAACATAACAATTTCATAACTGATTCACAGAGAGCGCAAGAGAGTCGGAAACAAGACTAGTAATCTAATGACAGAACTCATCGTATTAACCACAGAGTAGAACAGATTGTAGGACCATAGTCACAAGCAATCACAGATAACTCTGGGGCATATATGGGGTCTGACGCATATGAAGTGAGAAGAATAACAAGACCATATAACAGCAGCATTTATAATGAAACCTGAAGTCATATGGTTACTTTCTGGTATCCAGGTGTTTCTGACCACCCGTGGTGGTAAGGAGGGGTGAAATACTTCAGGAATGACATCAAGGTGGTCACAAATAAATTCAGCAAGACAGTTAGAAAAGGCTAAACAAATAGAGGGAAACAGTGAGAACTGAGTTAACAGTTTAACAAGGCTTTCCTAGTGAACATTTCCTGAGTGAAAATTCTGCTCTTATTGTAAATGTTGTTACACAAATCTTTTTCTGTCAATGTTTCATACTTATATGTGGTTCTTCCCTAAACATTTGCCCCAAATTTGAACACACAACTGTACAGGATGTTGTACCGGTACAGTTTCCTTCATTGGAATGAGAAGCCCCAAACCTGGATAACAATGGCCCTGTGCACAAAGCAAGCTCCATAAACACATGGTTTGCCAAGGATTGAGTGAAAGTACTTGAGTGGCCTGCACAAAGCCTTAACTTCAACCCCTGAACAACTTCAGGATGAACTGGAATGACATCTGCACCCAAGGCCTCTTCAATTCACATCAGCATCTGACCTCACCGACGACCTTGTAGGTGAGCTGAATGAATTCCCACATCTACACTCTATAACCAAGGGGAAAGGTTTTTCAAAAAAGTAAAGGTTATTACAGAAATGAAAGAAGGGACTAAATCTTCAGTGACATGTTTAGCTATAGTAAAATTCTGCCTTGCCATATTCCGATATTATTATGACTGCTGGTTAAACTAGAATGTCTAGACAGGTTCACTACAGCACGAAGACACCATCACACAGTGCTTGCTACATCTCTCTGAACTTTATCCAGCATCACACAAGGGTCAACAATAATTGAGCCACGCACCAAAACTTAAACTTGGATCATGGTCAGGTGCAACTTGAGCTTCATCACTGAAGAAACTGACCACAGCACACACAATATAAATGGTCTCTTTGGTAGAAAAGTATATTTTAATTGCTTCTAAAATGCCTCAGTTGTGAGAATAAAGAGATAAAGGGTTTAAACAACTTTGACTGATACCTCAAATGTATTTTTATAAACATGATCATTGAGACTGTGGCTAGGTCTGCCACAGCTAGCTACATTTAATAACGTAACCAAACTTTAAATAAATTTCAATATGTGATATATGTATTTACACACATATAGCATATTCCTCAGATACTGAAACATTTCTCGCAAATAGGTCTGCAGCTGACCAGTTGAGGAATGCTTTTTGTTTGTTAAGCCACCTATGAATCACTTAAACATAAAAACGCAGCTAACATAGGGAAGATGAAACAGGTGCAGATGATGATATATGATCAGGTCGGTGATTAGTACACTGGCAATGCTGGATGCTGAGTGGTTGGAACAGACAAGAGGGGAAATAAGGTTGCTGCTGTACATAAACAACCAATTTTACATTGTATCTTTAAGCACTTTGCAGTAGAGCTGAAGATCTTTGCCCGAACCCGACGAGACTCGACAGGACCCGACGGGTTCGGTCGGGTTCGGGCTTAATTAATATAATTTTACACGGGCTCGGGCCGGGCTCGGGCCTGAGTAGGTTAAACAGAGGCTTGCCACTGGCGATTACGTTTTGGTTGCACCAGCAACTAAAGCAAAGTCTGCGGTGTGGGAA
>JAOVVB010203140.1:0-10847 GCA_028570985.1 Heterobranchus longifilis
CAAATCTTCAAAACTTGTAATTTTCAGCGTGTAGGCTGATAGCTCGGAGGTTGTTTGTTTGTCGACCGACCAATTGCTCACTCGCTCACTCGCTCGCTCACTCACTCACTATAGGGCTGGCCTCTGCTTTGCTGCGGTCCAGTCAAAAACCACAATGAGATGTAATGATAATCGTGTGCAGATAAATTGGGAAAACTAAAGAGGGTAATGTGAAACCTGCTCAATGATGTGACTAAATGCTAAGTGCTAAATGACCCAAAGATGAGCTCTAATCCATCCACCCTTGTCTTACAAATCAATTAAAAACACACAGCATTGTGCAGTAGCTCGTTCAAATTAATATAGTCAGCAAATGTATATTTAATAGCAAAACAAGCAGTAAAATTAAAGAGAACCTGTGGGTTCTAAGTTGTACTCAACAGAGCCAACAAAGCATAACAAACCTGGTCAAACTGTAGCCTTTTTATATAACTCATATTTCTGTGGTAATAAACTGTCTGACTGTGAAGGAATCCACACCATCATGCCCCCAGGCAGAGGGCCAGACCTCAATGCCAACTCAGTCTTTGTTTTATACCAGAACAGGCTGCTGCGCTGTACTGGTCCTTCTTCCACATGGTATCCATGGTTCAGTTATTGTTACCTTTTTATTCCACATAAACAGTAAAGTCTTACTGACTAATGGTTGGTTACAATTCTGGTGATCAAGAAATGTGAGTTATATAACCCTGCGTAAGAGACTCTAGATAAGAATTTAAACCAAAAATCTAAAATATATGGACAAATGTTTCTGGGCTTAATTGACCCTTCACTAAGTCCCGCCTCCCCTTGGTTACTGTTACTGGGCCTGTCAAGCTTTCGGACCACAGGCATGTCAATATGGTGTTTTCAATTATCTCAGTATTAAATAAATAAATACAAATTAAAAGTTTTATGAATTAAAAATATAAATAACCATAATCTCTGGAATAATAGTTCTGAAATATCAGAGAAAGGATGACAAAAAGGACTACGACATGCATTCACTTTCACACATTAATTTGTTGGTGGAGTATTGTGAATGAAGAGGACATTAAAAGTGAGGGAAAAGCTCCCCGGTCCCAATGCAAGCGTCAGACACCCCAACGTCTTGACAATTCATGTGAAGGACAAATATAGGAAAAACAATGTTCTTGCACAGCAGGGTAAGTCAATATAGTGTTGTATTTTAAGCTAACATTTTATCATCATGACTCCTTATAGCGTTGGAAACTTTTAGTCATACGGCGTTAGCAACATGTACTGAGGTTAGCACAATAAGCTAGCGAGCTAGCGTGAGGGTCAGTCGCACTGGAGAGAAAATGAAATGTCGGGAGTTGGAAGACTCGACTGTGGGTTCCTGTTCAGCTACAACAGTACCAGATAGAGTTGTGCAACTTGTGTATAAGGCGGGGACGTTGCTCCACCGTTGCTCCACACATGTAGAGTAATGTTATGTGAATGGAAACACATCCAACATGCTAAGTACATCAGACAGCGTCACCCGATGTGCTGATCACCGGGACGAGGAAAAAACAAACCGGAGTCTAACTCCTTGTCCCTGCCGCTGACTGCTGTCAGACTTGCAGGTTCCATATGTAAACCTTTTCGGCATTTTCCCTGCAAATCCAGGCTTAACTTTACCATCTAGCGCCAGACAAAGCTCGACAGGCGTCCCCCACCTAGTTATGGTTGCTATCATAGGATTGGACAGTGGAATTTCTTGGGAAGGGCTTAGCGAAGGGTCAATTATCTCCAACCATTGCCTCTTGTCATCTTGGTTCTAGTGTCCCGAGATGTGCAGTGTAACAATGAAATGTAATCATTGTTTTGGCTGTGGTTACCACAGAGGCATGACTGACAGTCTGGGTAAGTGGAGCAGCCCAGAGTAACCACATGAGGGCTGCACGGCTCACCTCAGCTCAACAAAGAGCCGGGTAAACCGAGTTCACTCCTCCAATTTTGTGCATAAACACAGAACCACAAAGTCAGAAGAAAACCTGCTTGATCATGCAGAAAAGGAAATACACAGAACCCAACAGATCCCTCTCACACACTAACTTCTCCATGAGAGCTTCCAACAGCAGGTTCTGTATATTTATATGGACATATTCAGTGAACAAACTACCACTCCGGGTTTAGGGGACACAGGCTGAGAGCATCAGAGTTTTGTAGTGGTCATCACCTAAAGAGGAACATTCAAAAGACAAGACAGGTAGTGATTTAACCCAAACTCAGCTTCCAGTTTCACTAAGCATCTCTCTCTCCAGTGCAATCCTCTCTTCCACCCCCATTCAACACCTATTTTCTTCCTCTACAACCCTGCTCGAGCTCTCCACCACTCATCTCTCCATCTCACTTCTCCCAACATTCAAGTCTGAGTCACTGCAGCTTCTGCTAAACGTATTCTCTGATTTCTATCTTTCACTCGTCTTTGTTATAATGATCTCAACAAGGACTGCGACTAAAAATTATTTTCATTGTGAATTAATCTACTAATCAAATCATTCTCTAGTTTAAATTATGTGTTGAAATCTATAAAGTGCCCATCACAAGTGAAAAGATACCATGGTGATGCCCCTCAAATTACTGAGTGTATGTTTGAGCATTGCCAAAACTCAAATATATTTGATTTACATTAGCAATGTTTGGTATTTTTATGGACAATCTGAAATAGCATATAATCTAATAAGAACACGGACTGTACATGCAGACTATATGTGCTGACAAAAAGTGTGTGAACATGTCCATGCATGCAGACACTCAATGTTTAAGAGCTTAAGAGCAATGACCCAAACATTAGGCCCTGTTAAAGCACAGGATCTACAACATGAATCTTTGTGCATGCAACTGAAGTTCCTTGCTGGCAGGTGAAACAAGAACAATGTCTCTCAACCTTTTTTTGGTTTTCCATTAGCAAAAGTAGTGGATAGTTACCTGGTACTTTTTTTGGTACCACCTCGGTAAAACACTGCAGACCACTGATTGGTCAGAGAAAACCGTCTAATGCTAACATATGCTGAAACTCAGCAGGTATGTTTTATGGAGAGTTTTCGCGAGTTTTCGCTCATCTTGGGTTACCATCTAGACACAACCCAGCCTCATCCAGAGGGGAAGAAAAAGACTGGCATGTGGGAGGGCATCTTGAATAGATTTTGCATAAGGCTCCAAAAATGCTCAGGCCAGCCCTGCATATTCACTATCTTGGTTTAGTGTGTTAGCATGCTAACATTTGATAATTTACACAAATACTGCAGCTCATGGGAAGGTCATTCATTTCACAAGGATTTAGTCATGAACCAAAGTGTTGGACAAATTTAAATTTGTCACAAATGTCAACCTCATCGTGGCGCTAGAGGAAATGTCAGTAGGAAAAATGTCATGGCAAGCCGTCCGATAGTTGTTTAGGTTTTAGGCTTTCAGTCTGGACCAAAGTAGTGGACCGAACAAACGACAACCATCTATAAAGCTAAACACAGATGTGACACTGTGTACTGAAGGGGACACATGGTAGTCTACAGCCTCCACTGTGTCCAACAGAGTGACTGAACAGTGAAAGGAAAGTTGCACAACTGGCAATTAGGCTTGCCATGGTAGTGTCTTGGGTAGTGTTTTGGGCATAAACCATAAACATTACTTGCCCACTGCCCCCCACTTCTTTTTTTAAAATTAGAAATAAAAGCAATTTAGTTCATTTTTGCGTATCAGCTCCCACAGAGTGTCTGCTCCATACAGCAGCAGCAGAGTTGCAAAATTGGCCCCGCAGCGAAAACTTGACCAGAAAGGCCAGACACAGCCACTCATAACTGGTGCGTTTGCTGCGTAATCGGTAACACCGGTGTTGTCACGAGTTTAACCGCTGGGAAAATTTCCTCACCGTGGCATCCCTACTGGCAATACCAAATTGGGGGAAAAAGGAAACATGCAAAAACAAACAAAAAAACACTAATGACGCTGATAATGTTTACAGACACATTGTGTAGGCAGAACTGTAGTGGCTGATTAGATAATGGAATGTGCTTTGTGTGATAAAGTACAGCTGGTATTCCCAAGGCAAAGTAGTTGAAATGTCTTCCAAGGATGACGAGAGTCAAGTTTGACTGTCGCTGACAGAAGAGCACAGTTGAGTGTACAGTGAAGGAGTGCCCTGAGCGCTGACTGCCCTCTAACCAGCAAGGATCTTTCACTGTGGAAAGCAGGTCAGGCAACATTGGAGTTTCCCCTTCAGACAGAGTATGTCTTTGAGAGAGGGACATAAATAGCAATTGTTAAGACACAGCACTGGAGAGTTCACTTTCTCATTGACTAAAAGAGCTGAAAAGAAGGGAGGGGTGTTACTGGGATGAGTACATTTTCTCCGCTTTCATAATTTCCAAGCATAATTTCTTTGTTGTTTAAGTGTGTGTGTGTGTGCGTGTGTGTGTGTGTGCACACGCATGTGCGTGTGTGTGTGTATTCATGTGTATTTGAATTTCCCAAACACACACAACCAGAGGAGAGAGGGCATGTCTTGCAGGCATGATCAGCTTAATTCAACAGATACCATTGTTCTCCTGCCTAACTGGAAAACCCAGCAGAAGCATTTCTCATGGACAAGCTACTGTACATTCACTGGAGCTACTCCTGAGGGGTAATGCTAGTTCCCATGGCAACTCCTGTACTGGACTCATAAATACATGGCAGAAAACACCAGCTGATAGGCCCAGCTGATAGGCTTCAGTAAGTCTCCACAGAGCACAGTCAAACATGCAACTTTAGCGTGCATTTCCTAATCCCACAACGTCCTCAGTACTCTACTCTCAGCCTATGGGAATTAAAAGGTTATGAAAGCAAATAATGGAGAGATACGATTTGAATCTCATAAGGATCGTATTCTCCTCTGAATATTGGGTAGTTGGACTTCCTATCTGAATTTGTGAAAAAAAAAAAAAAAGTTTCGAAATTGCGTAACTGTCAACTATTGACATTTTAAATGAGGGGAATTCCGACCACATGAATTCAGAGAGATGATTTTCAAAGTAAAATATGTCAGTGCTATATTTAAACTGCTATAAACTCCAATATTATAGTAGAGATTCAATTTCACAGTTGGTATTCAGTTGATTATGAGATTCAAATGTTTATGGCCATTATTTGCTTCCATAAAAAGTACTAAAACCAAAATAAAAGCCTTTTTTCAGCAACCAATATGAAAAGAACATTTTAGTTGTAAAATGTACTATTCATACTTTATATGAAAATATGGTGGATAGGGTTGTCAAAGAATATTCTGAATTTGAATATATATTCGAATTGTGAATAAAAACAGATATTTGGTTATGAAAATTAATATCCTATTGTGTAAAAAGCAGCATCCATTACCGTCTATGGCACTACCAAGGCTGTTTGCCTCACGGTTAAGTTTCTGCTTATGCACACCGGACACTTCCTGTTGCACCTTCACATTAAAAGTATTTAACTGGCGAAACACGAGTGGACCTTTATTATGAAGTAGTCACAGGAAACGCTATGTGTTTGTCAGTGAGCTTGACATTGACAAGATTTCAGATAACTTGTGTCTCCAAAAACAAAACACCGGACATTTGTCATTTTTTGATGATAGAAAAAAGCCAATTATTGCCTTGCTTCTTTATTAAAACGACAATAGTTTGTTTTGCCCTCAGTATTCTGACACCTGCAGTATTAAACTGTGTTTTCCATTACAACTGGTAAACAGAGTGTCGCCAAATCAACCAGGACTAATATCTGAAGGATGGCCATTAAGTTTTACGGTATATATTATTTTATCTGTTTATTTTGTAATGTGTAGGTATGTAGACCTTTTAAAAGACATGTTTATGTTGAAATAAATACACGTACAAGTAATTCTCTGGTTGTTTTTAGAAAGAATAATCAAACGTAATTTTTGGCCAATTTTCACAGCCCTAATGGTGAACGTGTATTTTGTTAAACATGATAATATAGACCTTTGTAAAGATTTATATACTGCCAGTTGCCAGTTTATTAGGTACATGACCTACAAACTAATATAGTCTAATACAACAGTCCTGTAATAAATCCTACCTTTATGAAGGTTATAATGTTCAAGGTTTTTTCTTTTGTCTAACCTCTTTGATATAAATGGGGTAGACAAAATATTAGGAACACCTCTCTCACTGCAGCCTCCAAAATGGTTGATTTAACATCTCTCTCTAAAACAGTTTCAACACGAACTGAACATTATAACCTTCATGACTGTAAGATTTATTGCAGTGCCGTTTTATTAGATTGCATTAAAAAACTTGCACTTTGTGCTCGATATGGTATTTAAGTACATCCATATACACTTTATGTATGACATGTATGTGGGCATGTGCCAATGTCTTCAATCATCTTGGCTACAAATGTCACAGTACACAATTATTTACATAAAAGTAGTTCTAACAAAATACTCCATAGCTTACTTAGAGGGTTTTTTTTCTGATTTAAAGGGGGGTATCAGTATTGCACTTTTATAAAGTTGAGGGATAAATTGTGGTCAAAGCAGATATCCCAACTTTTAATAGATAGTCTGGGTAGTTCCAAAAAGCTGGACCCTACATTTCCCTTGATGCAACTCAATAACATCTTTTCAGTAGACCCTTCCTGTCTGGTAAATTCCCACGTCTTTTAAACTGCATGCCCCCCCCCCCCCCAGTATGTAATGCAGGCTTTCTGTTACTAAAGCCATTTTCTCATATGAACAATGTCTAAACCTGATTCGAAAATGGCTTCAGTAACAGAAAACCTGCATTACAAAGTTGCTGTTTCACACATACTACGCTTGGTTTAGGCTAGGGGTGGCGCCTGGGTAGAGCGTGTAGGAGGCAGGACATGACGCAAAAAGTATGCTGCAGAAACCGCGTTCACGTAGCCCGTGCATAATTTGGCCATGAACAACTGTCTCTTGCCATTCCTTGAATTTGTCTGAGGATTTCGGCGTTGGCTCTTAACGACAGAAGTTCCAGAATCTCGTTGTCTCTCCAGTTAAGACATTTTCGTTGGCGTCTTCGTGCAAATGACCATTCTTCTTCGCCCTCGGATGTTTGTTTTCTTCCGGTTTTGAACCAGCTGCATGAAAGAAACGCCCATTCGCTTGCTGTGAATTCTCCGGACAATGACCTGCTCTATTCACATATGGGCTCAATCGGACATTACACAGACTTTGTACTAGGGAGCCCTGCAGGGTAGTGTCTGATTAATGTCCGGTCCAACTGATTCAGACATTAGTGTTCTAACATACAGCTCCTCCGTGTAATGTCTAGATAAGTTCAAGGTTGCAGTGTATGTGTGAATGGGACTTAATTTGTAGTCTCCAACTTGAGATAATCGCTGAAGTTTACGCAAGTTTACCTTTAAAACAAAAACTACTATCTGAGGTCCAACACTGATGCACTTAATGGGAAACAGGTTCCTCCACAGTAAAAAAAAAAGATTGTCATTAAAAAAAAAAAATACTGGAAATCATGTCAGTCAAAAGTCATGTAAGACAAAAATCCACATGACTGTGCGTTCATATACAAAGCTGATGAATTAGAAGCTTCACAAAATTAGGGTTCTGGGTCCTAAACAGGCTTACCAGAGACCTTGAGCAATTTTGAAATCCCCAACACAGCAAAGCCGGAGGGAGCAGGACGAGGAGAAGCCCGATAATCACACAACCGTGACCGTTAACCGAGGGAGAACCGTGTCACTCTGCCCGCATCATGCACTGACTGGGGGAATTAGTCATTCTGCTAAATAACCATTAACTCTCAAAGAACAGGAAAAAATAGTTGAAACAGATCCATTTCATTAGGTCTGGCCAACTGCAGGCCACGGCAGACATTTCAGCCGTGGTTTACATGAAGAGTAATAACTTGAAGCGGAGTTTGGCATCCACGTTGAATGGGAAAGAACAAAAGAGAGTCGAGCAGACAAGAGGGAAAGGAAGGAGGTGCAAAGTGTGACAGAGTGGAGGAGAAGGGAGCTCTAAGTAAATGATTCCTTAAAACTTCCCCCAAGCACATCAAACAGGAAGCTATGTCCACTTCAGCTCAGTGTTGGGAAAGGTTTGCTGAAGGCTGTCTGACTGTACAGGAACTGAATGACTGAATGAATGTCTAGTGGCTTTTTTTCTCCTGCAGGAACTTCTCCAGGATCATTTTTAGGAACATAACATGCGTTTTGACTGTAGGAGCAGAGTACTAGTTCCTTATGTTTTTGAGATTTTAGTATGTCCGAAACCTTAGTATGAAACTAATTTCCGGTGAAATATTACAGTACGCAACGCTGGACACTACGGCGGCATAAATATCCCACAATGCAATGCGGTCGTGACGACAACATTCATAACAGACAAATGGACAGCGAACAGGCAGCTCTGTAACGTCAATAAAGCTTCAATTTACATTTGTGCAGATTAAAAACCTCCTGTGTCTGTTGGATTAGCTGCTGAGCTTTTTTACAGAAAATTATATCAGAGTTAACTGTTGCTTCTTATTTTTTATATTTAGTTTATGTAAAGCATTTTGTAATCAATAACAATGCACAATAAATATCAGTGTACTTCAGCACAGAACAGGATCTGGTTTCATCACTGACAGAGGTTTGGTAAAACACTGATGTGTCTGTAACTCCAAATTCAAAGTACTTTTACCTCAAACTGCTACTGTACTAGGGCTGCACAATTACTCGAAATTATATCCAAATCATAAGAGGCACAATATTTGTAAATATAATACCATTCTGAATGAAGCACTGTGGTGCTGCAGAGATGTACCGGCCTACAAGTCTCATTCTACAAATCTTTGTTTGGTACAGATCCTCGCAAAAAAAATCCCATCATGATCATTTTAATATCTTTTTAAATGAAAATGAGAATAATGATGCAAATAATGGTCATTCCCTCCAATATCGTGAATCATATAGCAATTGCAATACAAGTCACAATAATCGCAATTAGATATTTTCCTCATATCGTGCAGCCCTAAACTGTACAGTGTTGTGTCATTAAACTTTAACGCTTCATGTTCCTCTGAACAGAAACTCATTACTGCCGTGTGCTGTGCATGTAAATGTGTATTAGCTGCTCCGTTAGCCGTTAGCTGTATTGGATTCTACTGGCACAGCTGAGCCGTGTTACTTCCAGCTGCGAGGCAGACAACATCCGGGCTGGATGGATCCACTCTAGACATGCAGCGCGTTTCAGAAGCATAGCAACAAAACCCGGTCGCGGCCAAGCTGTTAGTACCCTACCTAAACACCCCACAGTTCAGGACTCTACTGCACACAGGCTGCTGCTCTCCCCCAGCTTTGGTGCTTTCGATATTATCGAATGTAAAGAGATTGCATCGTTTGAAACATGTATCAAAAAAAGAATAACCTGTGCATGCCTTACATGCCACATTTATTGCACAACTCTTATATTGTTTTGTAGGCTTCTCACTTCTCAAATGGTTTTGTTTACAATAATTTGCAGCATGCGAGTTGCAGGATCGAAATAACACACCTGAACAAATGCTGGTGTCAGTCTGTTAAAAATTAGAGATTTGTTCGACAACTGTAAAATATCCTGCCTCTGGTACATATCTTTCCATGTAATCTTTAGAAAACTTGAATGGGCCTTAAAATTAAAAACACATCCATCTACTAGTTCAAAATGAAGCATATATCTAGATGTTCTCTTATACTCTGAGGAAAAGAAAGAGACGGAGACAGAAAGAGGGGGCACCAAGCACAGGATCTCTCGATTCCAGTTTTGAGAAAATTCCTGGCATGCTTTTTCCTTCTAAAAAGGACTTGTCATCATTTTGCCTATTTTGGTTCCCATTTAATCAAAATACTAGTTGTACTGGAACAGCAGTATTTCCCACTGGACAGAGGTTTTGCTGCAGTTTACAATCCCTCAACTAATTGTGATCAGTCTTCAATTTCACTTCCTTCTTCCGAGTCCAAGATTTAGTTGGGAACTTGCCCACTGTTGATGCGTTGCTGTTAGGGTTGGAAATTAGCTTTTTTTTGTCCACCTGCCACTGTGGCTGGTGGATTCCAAAATCTAACAGCCACTCAATTAGATTAGATTGACTTTATTGTCCACCTTAGTGGAAATTTGTCTTGGCTTCTCCAATACAGTAAAAAATACAAACATGACACAGCACATCATTAAAAACATACAGCTAATAGATAATAGATTGCCATTGTTTTTTTTGGCTGGTAAGTGAAGCAAATCTAGCAGCCACTTGTATATTTTACCAGCATTTGGCTGGTGGCTGTGGATAATTTCCAACCCTGGTTGCTGTGTAAAAATACAAAATAACTTTGAAGCTTTTTGTCTTTTTAGATATCCAGGCCTGTTTGATTTTAATATGCACACACATACAGACACTCAACTGATAAAAGAAGTGCTACAACTTTGTCATTATGCTATTAAGATCGGGTCATTAGTATGTCAATAAACTGAAACGAGCCACAGTTAGTTCAACAATATAGTCTTTTTCATAACTGTACTTTAAAATAATAACAATTTGTCAGTGTTCCAACCCTCTGCCATAGACCTCAGACATAAATCAAGACATTAAGCGCTATAAGAAGTTTTTAACGGGACCATACGTGTCTGTAATAATGAGCCAGACAGGCGGTGACATGAGAAGCACCGGGCAGTCTTTCACAGGCCTGGCTGCCATATAACTGCCGAAACTCTGGGTGTGTCAACATCAGTTTGCTCAACCTACAGAGCTTCCAGACAAACAGTGCAGAACTACGAACACCTACATGTCTTACCTTTGAACCACACTGTGAAACTCACTTTTTAATTTAACAGACACAGAAGC
>JAOVVB010203161.1:0-10846 GCA_028570985.1 Heterobranchus longifilis
TTAATGTAATGCATCGTGCTCTGAGCTGAGAACTCCGGTGTGCAAAGTTTATAAAGTGCAGAGTTCACAGATGTGCAGAGTTCACAGATGTGCAATTGACATGTCGTGTTGTGTTGATAGAAGTTGGCAAGGCCAGAACACAATCAAGCTGTTCTCTGCTGTCCGGTCTGAATGACAGCGAAACTCTCAGTCTGCTTTACAGAAACGCCCACAAAACAGACCGAGACGTGTGCTGTAATGCACTCATTCCAGCTTGTCAGTATGACAGCGAAATTACACACAACCTTTTACCTCAGAGTGGAGCAGATGGATGCTTTTAATCAGTGGACACATTGTAAGGTGACATTGTGTCGTAGCATTTTTCTCTATAAAGGTAATTTCACTTTTGAGTTGTTGTTTTTTTGACTGTCATGAAGCAGTGTGCGGTTAATTTTTCCAAATCTTTTTGCACACCAAAGGCAACATAAAGAGTGTTTTTCACCACTTCACTGGATATACACCTTCTGCTCTCTACAGCTTACCGCCTTTTGAATTCTGTATTGTGACTGAGATGTCCTGATCCCTTCATTGATTTCTTTTCTGAAGCCTCGATCAAAGAGTCTCAGAAAGAGAGGAAACTGCTAAACTTCCTCTTTTCACCTTCAGAGGACTCTTTACCTGGCAAACAAAACATTCCAGCATTGCTGAGAGGAGACGAAGGTGTGCTGAGTCATACTGCAGAAGTATACAAGGCAGGGGTACTGCTCCTAACTGTGGGAGTTTTCTATCAGGGTATTCTTCTAAGTTCTTTGCAAAAATCAATCTGCAGATATCCTCTTTCATGGTCGGTGTGTAATGAAATGCGCCTCTTGAGCTTTCAAACCCAGTGGCTCAGTGTGTTATTTTACGTTGGACAAATAATAATACAGTACTCTGTATTCCAAGAATAGCCCCCCCATCCCCACGTTCACACCACAAGTGCAAACATGTTCTGTAAGACAGTGTGTAAAATTGGACCCTATGGGCTTGTTGATAATGCATCATTCATCCATAATGTATGAGACATGTGTCATGAGTGAAGTTGTATTGATACCATGGACTGTAAAAAAAAAAAAAAAAAAATAGTGGACAGAGTTTCTGGGTCTGAAACATGAAGCCAAGTGCTTTAAACTTGCATTCTGTCCTGTGGCCAGCAGGGGGCGACACCACTGGCTGCAAAAAGACGTCCAGTTGTATACAAGTCAATGAGAAAATGAGCCGACTTCTCACTTGATTTAATACCTCAGTAAATACTTTCATAATAAGTTTATGGTCTCAATCACTAGTTTCCAGTCTTCTTCAATACAGCATGATGTTCATTTTGTAAATTATGGTCCCATTAAGAAGAAAATAGATGATAAAGCAGGGGATGCTTTGGGGCGTGGCTACTGTGTGATTGACAGGTCGCCGTGCTAGCGAGAGGCTAGAGGCTTAGCAATGCTAACCAAGGCCCTGTGTACATAAATAGATGTGAACTTGTTTTGTGTGTTGTCTGTGGTTTCATCTTACAACTTTGACCATTTCACAGTGTTTTCACTTCACAGAAGTTAATTATAACATTTTTGTCACCTAAGAAGAATGTCTTGTTCAGCGTTCGGTAGCACCATGCTAACCAAGCTAACTAGCTAGTGCTAGTGTTAGCTGCTAACTTAATGGAAAGTTTGCAGATTTTCAAGCAGCTCTGTCACTGTAGCGAATAGCACGAGCATCCGGAGCTACCCGCTGTTAAAAATCCACCAGATGAGTCACGGTTCAAAATCTGCAAACTTTCCTTATTTATCGCATATTTTCCTCATATCGTGCAGCCCTGATGGAGACTGTGTGGTGATGGAGTGATTTTTGACTGAGATTATGACTCTTACCTTCACTCTGCAACGTGATTAATCTCACTTTCCTTTTAGATGGTTGTCTAGTTCCCCAGTTTCCACTCTAATCTTTCTATTTCTATAAAGTAATACAATTGTAGGCTGTCAAAGTGTTGCTAAATGTGAAATATGGACGGTGGAGACTATGTAAATGGAGCAATTTTCCACTTTGATAACTAGGATTTTGCCAGCGTATTTTAAATCACACATAATGATGTTTTTTTACAGAAACTGCTGTGCGTATGTGAGTGTGGGGAGGGGAGTGCCATGTTTTTGAATATTACAGATCTGTGCTTCTTAGTATAACATGCAGCTTTACTACTAATCAAGCTCATTTCAAACCCTGCACTTGAATCAGATGAATGGTGGTGTTTCTACCATCGCCCTCTTCAGCCAGTGTGATCCGACTGCTTTTAAACCTTTTGAGCCCACTGTCTGCTCACTGGAGTCTTTATAATGCTGCTTAATAAGCCATTACATCAAGAGGAAAATGTTCAAAATGAGCTCATACTTTAGGAACTATCCAAACTGGTTCACACAACAGATGGACCAATTTACCTGCCAGCAAAATGGGTTTGAAATAGATCCCTGGGCTACTTTTGGAAGATGGAATTTTCAGAGCATCCAGGTGGACAGCTTAACAGTTCATGATAAACAAGGGTGAAAATGTGTCATCGCAGCAATAATCAAAGAGTATTTTAAATGTTTGTTTTGTCCCCAACAGATATTTAATATCAGGAAGATTTCATTTGAACCTTGAACCAAATAAATGCAATGCATCTTGCATATTTTGTCTCAGAAACTGAATGCACGGGGCCAAAACCACATACCTTTGTACTCAACATACAGGCGTTAGCAGTAGACGTGTTTTTCACATGTGAATAGCATGAAGAGCGTGTTGTTTGAACCAACACTGCGTCCTGACAGCTGTCAGAAATAGGCTCAGGTCACAGACACCTCCCACACATTTTCACGCTGTCATACATTGTGTTCTGACTCTTCCGCTCCGTGATAGCGGGTCTCGCTGTATACTTGTTCTCCTCTTATTTGATTCCAGCACATACTGGGGGTATCTTTATCTTCCACTCACACGCAAAGAAATTTCAATATTGACACTCGCGATGCCAAATCAGCTCAGTTGTGTTTGCGAGGTAAAGTTCAGATTATGACTGGTCTCAGTCAAACAGACACAGCTGTGCCTCTTTGGCACCGGAACCACGTTTTGGTCTGGATTTTTACAGATGGTGCAAATCATGCATCCGTTTTCCAGCTATTTTCCATGATCTTTGCATCCCTGTATTAGCAGACATGATATAGTGTGTAATACATAAAATGTGAAGTATCTATAAATCACCAGTTAATTTATTAAGTACAACTTTGAGATACTTATACTTTACTTGTGCATTTCCATTTTATGTTCCATTTTACTTCAACTCTGCTACGTTTATCTTGTTACTTTACATATTCAGATTTTACATTGAAATGCATGTGATAATCTTATAAAATACAATGCATTGTTAAAGATTGCTTCCCATCAGTTTTGACATACAATAAAGCAGTATCAGGGGTTTCTTGCCACATGTCAGATGTTAATGAGTTGTTACATATAAAAGAAGTGGACGTAACCACCATGACGTCACACATTGGTTTGTGGACTATTTTGGCATTTTTGGCCGTCGCCATCTTGTTTTTTTTTGGAGCCAGAAGTGACCATATTTGGATGAAAGGGTTTAGCTAAGTTATCAGCTAACGCTAGTGCTAGCTAGTGAGCTTGATTAGCAAGGTTACGTTAACTGTGATATTAATTGAGATGCTAATTTTGGCTAGCGAAAAGCAGGCTTAAAACGAAATGTAGGCCTACCGGAAAAAAATGAACAGCTGGCTCCTTAGAGTGTCTTTTAGTGAACGCCGAATAATTCATTTTTAGGCGACCAAAATGTAATGTTGTGTACGCACCAGCCGCAAATAAATTAGTTTGTGCGAATGTATTACATATAAAGTCAATGTAAAGACGCAATTAGATGTGACTTCCGGTCAGACGACGCAAATAACGTGAATGACGTGGCGCAATGAAGCGAATGACGTTCATTTGCTTGAGTTGAAAAATCTGAACTTCCGTGGTGAGCAACGCGAGGAGTCACGCAAATGAAGTGTCAAAACAAAAGATCCCTGTGTATTAAGCGAGTAGGTTATTTTAATCGCATCTGGTCTGAACACAACATTACAATTAACTTTCATGAACTGAAAACACGCTGTGAAAGGGCCAGAGTTTTAAGACAAAAAACACCCCAAAACATGCTGACAGCTATTTAAATGTATACACTTGGATACGCATTACTAAGCCTCTACGCTGATTGACAGGTAGCATACGCCCTAAAGCATCCCCTGCTTTATCGTCTATTTTCCTCTAAATGGGACCATAATTTACAAAATGATCATCATGCTGTATTGAAGAAGACTTAAAACTAGCGATTGAGACCATAAACTCATTAGGAAAATGTTTACTGAGGTAATAAATCAAGTGAGAAGTATAGACGTCTATACAATCAGACAACAGCAGATGGGTTCATTATTTTAGATAACTGTTCAAAGCCAAATGATCCAATATTTCACCATAAAAGCAAAGATGAGAGAAGAGTTTAAAATTTGTGTAGCAGAACTGTGTTTTGTTTTCTTCTCTAAAACCCTATTTATCAGTTAAAAGTTAAGAAGTTAAAACTAGCTACAGCTACAACAGGAAAATGCTGATGCATCAGCATCGACAATGTAATAATGTAATATAGGCCTATAATAATACATCAGGAGCCATTTTTCTGCAGAACGACTCCTTTTCCTTTTTTTTTTTATTACAATATTGTATTACTACTTTTACTTAAGTAAGCATCTGAACCCTTCTTCTGCCTGCAAAACCATTGTGCTTCTCTTCCTATGCAATCATTGCTGCAGGTTGCACATTGCCTCCCTGCTGTTATATCGACCTTTGTGCTGCTGCTGGCAGAGTACCATACTTTTCCTGCCACAACAGGTCAGCTAATGAGAAAATTAGATGATCAATCTCATTTTTCCCTCCTACACTCATTCAGTTCCTTAATTCATCTGAGCCTGGATGGCACGCTGAATGTCATTCTGAGAATCCCAAGAAGTGATTCCTAGAATATATTGCCATTTGGTCGAAACTGTTGTAAAAACAAGGGGATAATGAGAGGGATTCTCATTAACTACGGGGCCTTTGTTTAACTTTTTTTCCCCCCCTGTAGACAACTTTTTTTTAAATTAATGTAATCAGGATTGCTGCACGACCAGCATTAACTATGCAGTGAGCAAGTGCTGCTAATAACAAAGAAGGCCATTTCAGGTAGTCAGATGACAATGGTCGGGAACAACAGCTGTTGAACCCATGCAATTATGTGAGAGAGAGCTTGTTTGTCTGTTTGCATAAAAAATAAAGAATGTGGCATTTTCTATTCAAATAATGCCTCACACAAAGTGTTTTCTCTTTGTGCATGAAACTGTAGAACAGACATGGATGGCAACACTTGATGGCATTGATTCCTCTCGAATGTCCTCTGAGAACTCACGTCATTTAAATGTTACAATGTCAGTGGGTACATGGACACATTAGATTAGACTAGATTCAACTTTATTGTCATTGCCATTGTCACAGGTACAAAGCAACGAAATGCAGATTGCATCTAACCAGAAGTGCATAAGCAGTAATTACATATAATACAGCATAAACCAAGTGCAAGGTATGAAATGATATATAAGTATAAATATGTGTCTACATGAATGTCTATTGCTACAGGTATGAACAGGCTATGAACTGCTACAGGTATGTACAGGCTATGACTATGACTATGGTAATACAGTATTAATGACTATACAGTATGTACAGTGGTGCAAATTGTGAATATTGGATGGATTATACAATATGTACAGTAGTGCAAAGGGAAAGATTTACAGTATATACAGAATGTACAGTAGTGCAGTGGTATACTCAGATAAAATAAAGTACAGTAATGGTACAGTGGTGTCAATAAGGTCAATTTAAATGATTATCAACAGACGTTGTTAATAAGAATTACAAGCTTTTATGAAGTACATTTAGAATTGTATAAACTTCGGGCAAGACGTCTCTGTATTTATTATTAGTTCCAAGTCTATTCCTACAAACAGAAGAGTATGAATCTTCCAGATCAATAAAGCATTACATCACTCAGAGTGCTGAGTGGAAAAATGACTCTGTGCCACAGCTTTATACAGCTTTAAAGATCTCAGCGGCCAAGCCAATTCACAAACTGTAAAGACATAAGCAGTCACTTTCATTTTCAAGACCTTCTTCTTGTCTGTCAGTGAAATAGCAGCATAAATACTTTGCAAAAATAATTAGGATTAATTTCTGAGTGCTTTTTAACTCAACCAACGTTTTTTGCCAAGACTCATCTGGATTGAATGTGAGATGGTGATTAGATGTCTGTGGGAAAGAGAAAGTAAAGATAGCTCTGACTGAACAGTAGCACAATGTCCCGAGCTGCTAATGCACCGCTGCCAGGAAGTGCCTTTAAGAATTAAAGTGGAAATGCAGCTGATGGAGAAAGTTGCCACAAAATGGCAATAAAAGTCATTATGCAAAGTTCAAATGACTAGAGTTAAAAGAATCTTCTCATTTAGAGCAACTTCATGGGATTTTCATTTTGTGTTGATTTTGGCGGCCCCTGTGGACACAGACAGTAGTAGTGTTTCCCAGAATGAAGACTGCATTTCCCAGAAGCACCATCTCCTCGTGCCGCTAAGATCTCGATCAGGCTAGCGTGTGCATTTGTTTAGGAAGTGAGAGAATGAAAGACGCAACTTATCTTTAATGTTATTTTTTTACAAACTACTGTCGATTGCCTGGTGCATGTTGGTCATCATGGTCGTAATCACAGAAGTTAAAAACTCCTTGTAGCTGCTTTAACTTTCTGCAAGAAAGTGAAGAAGTGTATTTTCCTAAATTGTTGAACTATTGCTTTATTGCATAGATTTAAAAATATATACAGCTGAGTTGTACAGGAATATGGGGCTACTGTGTGCCTTTTTTAAGCATACTACGTAAGGAAAACAGAAGTGACCCATTAATAGAGCCCTGTGGTACACCACACATACTAATCAGTGAGGCAAAAATTAAGCCACATTGATTAAGAGTGGGCATGTTTGTTTTATTAAGATTCAGATACTGTTAAATTGTTTCATGGAAAAGAGTCAATTTATCAAGCAGAGAACCATGTCATCCACAAACACTGAGCTATATCTGAATATGTCATTCATAAGTTATCGTAACCTTGATTAAAGTAGTGTCAACACCTTTATTTTTATCATCTCTGAAGTTTTGGAGATACAAGGTGCTTTTGAAAATGGTATAAAGCCTTGATAAACGCTAAGAAGCAGTGGAAAGACAGAAACTCACCACTGAGAAAAAAATCCTCAGCACAAAATGTGGTCAAATTGTATCAGTAATTAGCAATCAACAATCAGCGGGTGAACACCTGTAGGTGCAATCACTGCTGATGCTGTTTTGGTGAAACAACTTCACAAAACAATCAGTTCTTGCTTCTTAAAATTATATTTGCCATTTTTGGTTGATTTTCTATTCCAGGTAGCACTTCTATCTGATTAGTAGGAAACACAGCATCCCTGAATCCTAATGTACTGTGATTAATTTATGAATTGCAAATACAGCTGAAAGATTCTGTGTGGCCCCCAAGGCCATCATGAGCACTTAGAAAAACTGCAAATAAAATATAACAAAAAGTCAATATAATTTAGCTTACCATTGAACTGTTATTGGGCCTTTATTCTGAAATGCGTCCGTGCTGTGTTTATTGTTAATGATAACAAATGGTATCTTTTATATTAAACTGTGTATTGACTTGATGCCAGATGTTTTCTTCTGCTGTTGCTGCTACTGTCATTGCAACTTGTATCCAGAATGCATCACATCCTGTAAAACTTCACATTTTGGACCTTCTCTTACAGATGATCCACCTTTCAGCTGCAGCCGACTGCACATCGCAACATCCCAGACGACAGCTGACTCTGATGCCCTCAGAGACTTCACTCCTCACAGTGAGTAACATTTGTGTCCGGCTCACTGCAGGCTGATCAATTTCTCATATGCCCCCCCCCCATGTAAATTAATTGCCCACCCCTGCCCTTGTCTGTGCCTTGCAGTCTAACTGAGACTCAGTTAGCACCCATAAACTGGCCCACCCAAGTGTCAAGCCACAATTAGCATATATTAAGACTTAGTCATGAACCACAAGAAGTCATCTTTAATCTAAAATTACAAATGCACAATCTTGCCACCAAAAGCTGTAACATGAAAGTGAGCATCATATTTTTAGCCTCACTAGCAGCAGTCTCTATACTCTTTGGATTTTTTGGATTTGTCTAGGCTGAAATATCTCATCAACTATTGGATGGATTGATATAACATTTTGTACATAGAGTCGTGGTCCCCAGAGGATGACCCCCTATCAGCCTCATCTCACGAAATGGTGTGTGACTAACATGCCAATTTCTTAAATAACTTCACGTGGTATCACAACACATTTTTTTTGCTTTTCGTGTGTCATTTTACGGCATGTAGTCGCATCAGGCTTTCAACTGTAAAATCAACCGACAGACTTTCCTCCCCCAGAAGACGACGCCATAGGTCGTTTGCAGAAGCCGCTCATGGTGACCCTTATGGCAACCTCTAGTGGCTGTAGTAATTATGTCGGGAGAAAAGCAGGAAGTCATATAACGGAGTATAAAGAGAGACAAAGTCTGCACAGGGAGGATGTCGGAGTGCATGGATGAGTCAAACAAACACAGGACTTTGACCCAGGAGACCGCTGTTCGTTGTTGACACCTGTTTAAACAGGCATTTGGGTAAATTGTTTGCACTAGTCTGCATTTAATAATATGTAATTTCCATTATTCTTATGTGCTCCTTGTATTGCACTTTTAAACATGTGGCTCACGTGGTCACTTAATACCCTTTTGTTTGTTTTTTTCTTTTTCTGTCTTATGCTCTTGTAAAGCACTTTGTGACTTTTGTCTGTGAAAAACGCTATATAAATAAACTTCTTCTTCTTATTATTATTATTTTAAGTTAACTTATAAACAAAGTTACGTATGCAATGTTGCATACTTAAACCATGATCTTTACCTAAATCTAACCAAGTGGTTTTGTTTCCTAAACTACCAAACTGCAACTGTTTTACAACGTTAACAATGTGTTTAAAACTAGAACTGTTCCGTTTAGGATCTCCTGCCACCTGTAGGGGCGCTCATTGAAGAAACGCTCCTGTGTGTTATAGAGGGTAGGAACAAACAACCTACTGTCGAGGACTTGTTGTGTCTGGAATATAGCGGTGCTTGTTATTCTTGATATCATGGGACATGATCATATATCATACAGTACTCTGGTTTTCCACGGTGGCCTGGCTGTGTGCTGTGTAAGCTCACTCAAAACAAAATCGATATGCAGCCTGGTGGATGCAACAGTGCAACAAGATGATAATCATTTAACTTTGTTTGTTTGGACAAAGACGGCATCGCTCATATCACTCAATATGAAATCAGCTTTTAAGAATTCCCATGCGGCAGCGCACAGCCTTTGTCTGTTTCTCCCTGGGAGATCGTTGTATTCCCATTCTCGGTCTGTGTCATTATCTTCAGGTGCCTTTGGTCAGCCAGCTAGAAAACAGCTCCGCTCTGCAGACATAATAGCTCACATGAATTACATGCTTCCTTTCCTTTCCAATATATGTCTTTATGAAAACACAGACTCATTGCCCGGTCCACTGCCGTAAAATAACAATCATTTTTTTAACACTCTAATCACACACAGCAGACTTGGGAAGAAAATTGAACTTCCACCAAGAAAAAATTACGCACATTTAGGTTTTTTCACTTCACCATTATGGGTCATAACAACGCTGAAGTGAAAATAATACTCTGAGATTGACTTGTCGTGTGTACTTCTGCAGTTTTCATTCAGTTGGAGACAGGCAAATCAATAAAGGGATAATAGACCCTTTTTGAGGTAATGCTCAGTGGACAAAATGCAGACGTGCCACGCATACTGAAACGCACGTTTTGTTATTTATTTTTATTTTATCTTTTTTTTTTTTAACCAGATAAATCAGTTGAGAACCAATCTCATTTACAGTGACGACCCGGCCAAGAGGAGGCGGGTCTGTAGGAGACATTAAAACACAGATGCAGATATTACATTAAAACATCATGAGATCAGACGCTTGTAATGAGTTATGCACATATATCAAATTCATTTTACATAGTTTTCTCTTTTGAATTGCATTTCCTCAATCACCTAATGACTTATAGAATGATATTTCAGTCAATACTGCATACATAAATAAATAAATACATACATACATAAATACATACATAAATACATGAATAAATGTGCCTATGAAATGAATAAATATTGCTATGAAATGAATCCTGAAATAAATAAATGTGGCAATCAGTCAACATAGTTTGATGAATAAATAAATAAATAAATAGGCTTTTATTTAAAATATATTTATCAAAGAACTTTTATTTATTTTCGGGGACTTTTATTTCAAGTCCTCCAAACCATACGACCACATAAGTCGTTTGTTGCTACCCTCTAATACGAGCCATACGAGCATTTTCCTAAATTATGTCCACTGGCGGCGGCAGGAAATATGACCCACAGGAGCGTTTTCCATTTTCATACCGACACGCAACGGTCGCAGTTTTAAACACGTTGGTAACGTTGTGAAACAGTCGCAGTTTGGTTACGTTTAGGCAACAAAACTACTTGGTTAGGGTTCGAAAAAGATCATTTTTGGGTTAAAATCAGTACATTTGTAACACTACTTCACTTCTGTGCGTTCATACATGACATACATATGCACGTGATGCAGAGCGTGATGTACTTTTGTTTG
>JAOVVB010203172.1:0-10846 GCA_028570985.1 Heterobranchus longifilis
ATTATGCTAATCTTCAGGTTTATGCTTGGATTTGGGGTTCCTACTAGAATATGTTTAGCCTACATACTTTCGGCCCTGTCTACATGTATCTGAATATTTTTATAAACAGATATTTTTCTCCTCCATTTAAAAAATAATAAAATCTGCCCACACAACCTCCACTTTGATAAAGATTGATCATTTTGATGATTTCATAGTATTTATATAGCACCTCAACCTGCTTTATAATAAGAAACGACATGGGAATCTCACTTTTACAATGTGGGACCTTTAATGAAATGTAGGAAAAGGTTGAATTTATTACAAATGGTGAGGAGGGAAAGTAGAAGTGATCACTCTTTGAGGACTGTAATGGGCTGGTAGAGGTTTGAATCAGGAATGCTTTCAGAATTCTTAGTGTCTGAGAAGACTGACTACATGACTGTCGCATCTCAGAAAGACGGAGACGACTGTGATAGACTGCACGTTGTGTTCACTGGACACAACAAGAGCGTTCCATTGCTGCGGCTGCAGCAAACACTACCTTCCAGGCAAAACATAAAGACTTTTTTTGCACATTGCCTCTTTTAATGTCTCTTCAACGTGATCTCATGGAAAGGCGTAGAAATAGCATGTCACTTTTAAAGACAATCCATGTATCATGTATGCATTTTAAGCTTTTCCCGTGTGATTTAAATCCACGTTGTCATTCCCAACTCGTCACATACGACTCGTCAGAACTCCTTGGCATCACGTTTTAACGCACTGGTTAGCCCTACACGCCAAACTATGATGCTCTACTGCAGATGCAGTTTTAAACACGTGGAATTCAAACTATACAACAAAAGTAATTGGTTTGGTTTAGGAAAAATGTTTTGGATTAAAATAAGTAAGTTTGTTTTGTAAATTAGTCAACATAACTAAGTTGTGTTGAATGTTGAATTTTGGCTTCACACGTGACACAAACAGCAGTCAGGTGTGTGTTTGAACCATCCATTCACCCCGACATTGTTTACTATGCAGAACTTCTTCTTCCTGGGGTCCATAGAAAATACATATTTTTAAAGCAATGTGATTATGTAAATAAAAGTATGTGGAAGTAATAATACATACATATGCACATTCATAACACATACTTAAATCTAAAACTGGAAATAAATAAATAAATAAATAAAACAAAGTACAGTCCTAGTTTGTAATATAGCACTACTGAAGGAAACACACTGCAATCAAATGTCCAATTATTATTATTATTATTATTATTATTATTATTATTAATAATTATTATTATTATTATTATTATTATTATTATTATTATTATTATTATTACTATTATTATTATTATTATTATTATTATTATATTATACATTATAATTATAACAGGTATATGTGCATGTGTGACAGTGAGAGAGAAAATATGACTGATAGACAGTGAGTCAAATAGAACATATGATAAAGGCAAAAGAGAGCATAATTACTGTTTTGCTCTTTGGCTCTCTTATGGACACCCACACTGTTCCAGTCGAGTAGCTGCCTTTATCAATGCACAAAGCTATCCGATTTAGCATAGCTTCAAGCAACAGAGAGAGGGAGAGGGAGAGAGTAGCTTGCCTATAGATGAGGAAATGTTTCCCTGAGCCATCAGCCATAACTGACATTACCGGTTCCTCTTAGTGACTCTGATTAACTGTTGTCAGTGACTTTGTTCAGACACAGCCACGAAATGCTGCAGTGAAAGCAACCATGAAATGCCATTTTATTTCGTACTGAAAGACCAAATGCAACCACAGTATGTATTGGTGTCAAAGTCTCCTGCTGTGCACTCGTTCATTGGATTGCATGGGAAGAGCAGAACACTACTGCTGTATTAACAAGACTAATTGACTTTAAATGAACCAAACAAGACAGAGGCCATCCTATGAGCATGATAGACTTTAAACCACTTTAGCTTTTGCCTTTGCATTTTCTGTTACACAATCCATATTATGCAGTTACACTGCGCAGGCTGTTCTCATTCACTGTTCGTAGTAATTCCTACGTAAACTAATGCACTGTAATTCGTAGATAACCCACATAAGTGTGAGCCAGGAGGCCCAACTTATTACGTGACATATTGACATTTTATTTTTAGACGCCAACCTCGAGCAGCCATAGTGATTATGACAGGAGTGAACGAGGAAGTGAGGTGACGTAATATAAAGAAGTCCATTTGGGGTGGACGGGTCAAACAAACCGAGGACTTTCACCCAAGAGACTGGTGTTTGTGTCCCATTTGAAACTAAAAGTCAGTGTTGTTATTTTAAGTTAACCTATAAATAAACTTCCATTCGTAGATATGTCATGTCCTACAGTAACTGTGTCCAGTAGTATTTTTTTTGTAACATCTTTATTTATAACACAGAAGTAGGGATTTTAACCCAAACCCTGTTGTTTTTTCCTGACTGTACCAAGTAGTGTTGTTGACTAAACAGTGACCATCATTTATTTAAAACATCGATCGCACAACCATTTCACTCAGTTAAATTGATATATCATATTTCATATGATATCAAAGGAACCATTGATAGAACATTGGTCATATTTCGTAATATATCATACGAACCCATTCATGAGAATACATTGCACTATGCTGCTACAGTTACAAAGACACACCTACTGACTGAGTTCAAAACTTTTTGCCTGCATCTTTTTATCTTTCATCTTAGTTTTTATACCTCAAAGCTTCTTCACAAAGTTTAAAAGCCCAATGATCCATTTTGTTTGCAGCATTGGTGAGAGCTCTGTCAATACAATGTACACAAACTAACGTGATCTAGATACACAAGCAAGTACACATGCATGCACACATAAAAAAAACACATTCACAGTCTCGGAGCTCAAAACATTACCAACAGACACTTTTTGAACTGCTCCACATGCTCCAACAAATCAATACAATTATCTTTTGTTCTTGGGACGTGTTTTCTTTCCCCAATAAAAATCGAAATGTATTTTTATATGCGTAACACACAGCAGCAAAACGTTCAATGACAACACAGCATCTGGGGAATGAGGGAAGTCTTCGTCCCGGCAAACAAATACATGCATGCTATTTTCTGCTCCTCCAAGATCAGATATTTGGGGCAAGGTGTTCACAGTTTCCTCGTGGGTCTCTCGGGGGAGTCGTGTTTTGTGCTTCGTCTTCGGTCTGAGATAAATGAAAAACCTTTTGACTTTCCCTCCAAGGAGAGAGTGCAAGCGGGGAGGAACTGTGAGCTACGCTGTGGAGAATGCAGGATGCCTCCAACGGAGAGTAAAAGGAGAGAAGAGGGGGAAAACATTAATAAAACAATTTCTTCTCATTATAATGCTGTTCGGCGTTCTATTTTTATTTTGCGTTGAGGATCCTGCATGTCACTTTAGTTGGGAATGATTTGACACAGCAGCCTTTGCCACAGTGGCATATTGTTGCGTGTTTTCGTCATTACTCAATGTCACTTTTTTATGACATTCCGTAATGTCATATATTTGCCTGTTGAAATAATCATAATAACAGTTGCATATTTTCAGATTCAGACTTGAAAGCATGACATTTTATTCTGATTATTAACTGTGCTCCTGTCAGGTTGGCAGGCATGTTTCCCAACTAATTCCATGGAGATTGGGTAACAGAGAAGTGCTTCTTTCAGCATTGTCATCTCTACTGTTGAACTCTCTATTGGTCTTTCAGCACCTGCTGTATTTGGCTGGTCAATTGCCCATCAGTCTGTATGTTGCACCATTAACTTGACTGTGTTTTTGTCTTTAAGAAACTGTCCACTCAACATCCGTCCATTTGTACATCAACCGCTCCATCTTTCTTGATACCATCCCTCTGCTTTTCTGTCTGCCTGGCTGTCAATGCCACATCACTCCGTCAGTCTGCATCCAACAGACCCCCGTGATTGAATGAGTAAAGATATAAGTGAGATTTGAGTGTGCTGACAAGGCTTTGGTTGATCAAGGAGAGCATGCCAGCTTGCACCAGGCAGTTGATGGATATTAATACCTTGGGGTTACTTTGACACTCTGAATGCAAGTCTGTTCCACAGATATAGTCATCACAATAAGGGGGGATGATTGGATTGGGGGGATGTTATGTAACTCAACAGTACTGTTTGCATTTGGCTAATTATTCTAATTGTAGCCTATTAGCTAGGAATTGTATTGTAGCCAACCTATATTTGGCAGAGAGTCAACAATATGGGCATTTTGCCCAACATTGTGTTGATGAGTATTTTAATAGCAGTTTAGATGACAAAACCAACATATTAATTATTAGGTAACCATTTCCCCTACTGTAAACTTTGTTTTTCAAACATTTTATGTAAGGTAAGGTAGGCTTTCTGTAACAGCCATGCAGCTTCTGGGTAACATCATCTCCAGCCTATGCAGAAACATTGTAATCCCGTCAGAAAATTTGCATGAACAGGCTGTTGGTCGAATTTCTCGGTAACACAAAATGCTAGTTTGTTTACTTTGGTTTACATTGCTTTAGCCACAAAGGGGCCATGCAAACCAACCAACATTTTAGTCAAATGTTAGAAGTACAGGAGCCATGTTGACTGACTTTGCCTCAACTTTTCACTTAATCTTTACTATGATGTACTAAGCTTCTGGCAGTTAAATGAAATGGGCTGTTGGGAAATGCATGTTCCCATATAATGAACATGCATTCTCAATTATGTTTCCAGGAAATCAAAAATTCTTCTGGATTACGTTTGACTTTGACATATCACAAATACATTTCTAATGGAAGTTTGCATAAGTCTGTAAGAATGAGGTCAGGGTGGATGGATGGGTCAAACAAACACAGGACTTTCACCCAGGAGACTGCTGTTTGTGTCCCATGTGAAACCAAAAGACAATGATTTCATGACGTCCATAAGTTAACTTATGTGACAAACATACTTAGTTTAACCCAAATCATGATCTTTTTCTGAACTTAACTTAAGTTCTGTTTCAATTCACAATGTTAACCACTTAAAAATGCGACCATTTCACAATGTGCACCGGTCGCTGGAAAATACGTTTTGTTACATGGGAAAGTCATTTTTAGGAGACAGGGTTGCACATGTACACAGTCATCAATACGGGATCTAATATCTGCAGGGAGTAACAGATATACAGCTGTGCATGGAGCTGAGCACTCTGTGTCAGTGTGTGTGCATGTGTGCATGTGTGTCTGTGTGTGTCTGCGTGGGTGTGTATGGAGGGTGTGAAGGATGTGGGGTGAAGGGTAAAAAAAAGAAGGTGTGGCGTTATTAACCGACTTGTTGCCGCCTGCCAGAATCACAGATGGGTACCGTTGGGCCATACCTGAGTATGTTTATGTGTCACCTGACACGGCAGGGGTTAAATCAATGAAAAGACTGACAGTTGACCTTAAATGAAGATGAGCATTTGTGCAATCTTCCCACCGTGGTGGATGACACACACACACACACACACACACGCACACACACACACACACACACACACACAAACAAACACTCGTCTCCACCTTTGATTTTATTTGCTCTCATGTTCTCTCTCTCTTTCTGTTTCCACAGTGGTTATGCGTCACCTTCACCTGTTAGTCATCAGTGTATCAGACTTCTTTCTCTGGCATTGGGTCTGCTATGATTCAGATTTGTCTTTACTATTCGGATAAATAATTCATGTATAGAGTACATGAGTATGGCCTTGCAACCAGTTGTGTTGCAGTGTTCCAGAACCACACAGTATGGGAATTCTAAAAAAAAAAAAGAAATCCAAAGCACTGAGTCGCCATTATTTCTCTGCATTTATATATTATGAACAACAATGCTGGAAAGAAAAGTTCCTAAGAGGAATTATCTAAAAAATCATGCAGTGCTGATCACTGGTAGGATGACGGCACTTCAACATCTCCCACCTTTGTGAAAGCCAGAAGCCTGGCCATCTATTCTCTCCACTGCAGAAAGACTGGGAAGAGAGAGGGGTTGAGCAAAAGCCACCTCCATCATCTTCATCAAAGTGTCCCTAACCACATGTTGAGAGGAGAGAAATCCTTTAAACTTGCTCAAGTGGAGGTGTACGTTCAACTTAAGGCAGGGCAAAAACAGCATTAAAAAAGCTCAATGTTCCCCAGTAATCCAATCGCATCACACCAGTCCCTAAATCTTTGTCAAGGAAATGCAATTGTTATAATGCGTTTATTGAAACTTGGGCAAGGTTTTATTTAATCATGCCGCGCTCTAACAGCACTGGCGGTAGATGAGAAAAACACACAATCTTTCATCACACCATCATCCTTGGGAAATCCAATTTGTTGCTGTTCCTCTCGCCCCGGTGCGCACCACACGTGTGATTGCTACATGCTACAGCTTAGAACATGGAGTAAACTCTGTGTTAATGTGTGTTGCATGTGTTTCTTTCCCTTTTATGTTCTATTGTGTGTCATAACGGTTTCATTTTTCTGGTGATTATCAGAGTAATTCAGTGTGTTGGGAAGGTAGAGGGCCTCTGCTGCAGAAGTGTATGTGCATGGTTGTGTGTGTGTGTGTGTGTGTGTGTGTAAACCTTGATGAAACCCTAAACTAAGAGCACACAGTCACACATTGAGAAGTTGACATCCACCTGCACTTTCAGACGTATTCATCTTAAACATAACACTTTTATTTACAGTTTTCATTAAGTGCCACCTGTATCAGTTTTCACAAGGGATCTGCTTGGTTGCTTTACAACACAAAGAAAGGGTGTTGTGTGTTTTGTGTATGTGTGTGTGTGTGCGTGTGTGTGTGTGATCTCATGGGAAAGAGTGTACATCACTTAACCCCCTTGTTTTGTAACATATTTCAAGCTACACGTGTCACTTTACGTCCCGTTTTCATTTACAACTCATCACATACGGATGCTTTCAGTCACTACTTGACGTCACTGTTACGCACCATCATGTTTTGGGTTAAAATAAAGATGTTTGGTATGTTTAGGCAACAAAACTAGGTGGTTAAATTGAGAAAAACATTAAGGACGTTTGTTACGTAAATTAACTTATGGACCTAAATTACGCAAGTAACCAGAAAGCAAACAAAGCATTGTGGCACCATGCAAAATGACTTAACGCAGTTCACAGTTATTCAAGACCAGGCTGCATATTGATGTTCAAAAACTATTTGCATAGCATAACACTAAATAATGCCAAGGACAGAGAGATTTTTACAACACATACTTAGTGGAGAAAGCAGATATGAGACAAAGATATGGGAGGGGAATATTGGAGTTGACGATGTGCAAATCTACATTCAATAACCAATTTATCAATCTCTAGGATCTCTTCCCAATGGTTCTTTCTTATACTGAATGATCATGCTGGAATTATCGTTCACAGCTTCCATGTTAAACTCAAATTCTGAACAAATATGAAAGACACGCCATACGAACACTGTATAGCACTGCTCACCAGCTTTTGTAATAGTGCTTTGGTCTTCCTCAACATTTAAAACAGTCTCCTGCCCAGGAGAGACTGTCCTAGTATTACAATGAATTATTTATTGTGTGCCAATTTCATAGTAATTACTGTTGTGCATTCATCTGTGGGCCTGTTCGTACTTTGCTGAACAGACCTGTGCTCTAGGCCTACACAGTAAGCCGCCTGCCTTATTTATTTATTACAGTATAGGAGTTGCTGACAGCTCCCAGGTCTGAGGCTCGTGGTGCTTTGGGAGTGAAGGCCTGGGTGATGATTGAAAAAACAGCCCGGGCCGTGCTCTCACTATACGACACCTCACTAATTTTTTGATGTATATTTGTTTGTGTGTCTGCGTGTGATATAGACAGAAACTGTGCAAAAAAAAAGAGTGTGTTGTAGGTGTATTTCCCCTCCAAAGTCCTCCAAACCATACAACCACATAGGTCGTTTTTTCCTACGACCCACCTGAGCGTTTCCTAAATTAATCAATCCTGTGAAACGGTCACAGTTTGGTTATGTTTAGGAAAAGATCGAGGTTTGGGAATTTGTTAAGTTATTTGACGTAATTACGCACGTGACATAGAATGTGACGTAGTTAAGTTTGATTGCCTGAAGTTAAAATAACTCAGTGTTGACTTTTAGTTTGAAATGGGATAGCGGTCTCCTGGGTCAGAGTGTTTTTTTTACCCATCCACCACCCCTCCTCTATACCCTAAATGGACTGTCTCTGTCTTAATACGATGTTACATGGCTTCCTGCTTTGCTCCGTCATAATTACTGCAGCAACTAGAGGTCGCTGCCTGACAATAAACGTAATGTGCTCGTACAAACAACTTACTGTGTGGGTTTTTTCGGGGGAAGACAGTCTCATATTTCAATGTGGTAATGGACACAAGGGCTTGAGCGTGTGTTGGTTAATTTTCTGGGCCATAAAATGGCGTGGAACTACAGAGATAAGCTGCCTGGCATCAGTAGCCACCACACCCTCGTAATGGAAAGTCGTGTGTGTACATGTATATATTGTGAGTGCTCCTCACTCCTCCACCTGCCAACCTGGCATCATTTTCTCCCTCTCTTCTCTCTCGCTCATAAAATTTGCCAGATGTTACAGATTAGTCAGCATTTCACTTTGGCTCTAGTCTTAAGTCAAATGCCATCACCCCGAGCCACCCCTAGGTAACCATAAAGGCTTGAGGTTAACCAAATGGAGGAGGGCAACAAAATATAGTTGGGCATTGTTTGCAGATGGGAAACCTTATGGTTGTAAACCAGAGAGGCTCTAATCCAGCTGTGTTTTAAGCCATTACGGTGATGTAGCCTCAGAGCAAAGGAATTTTACTCCGACATGTTCTGCTCAAAGCTTCGTGATGCGGTTGACAATATGTTGAAAGGAAACAGAGGCAGTAGGCAACTCTCTTCATCAGGGACCAATGGCGTGTGGAGTGTGCCTGGCAGCTTTGACCTGAACCTGTTTGTAAGGTGTTCCCATAACAACATAATTGACATCTGTATTGACTCTGTAAAACACATAGTAGGCATCAATTTTCTGTGTTATAAACTTTAAACCTGATTTTGTTTTTGATCTATTGGATGCTGTCTTATTGTGTGTTCCACCTAAATTTAAAAGTACTTGTGTGTATTAGTACTAGTACTTGTACTAGTGTACAAGAGCAACTTAGGCAACAGTTAAACATGGTCCTCATCGGACCTGTTCTAAAAACAGAGGACAATGAAAGAAAACCAAACTAGTGTATACTGTAAAGTCGTTCCATGCTCATGTTCGCAGGGACATTATTTATACTTGAAATAAGCCTATAGACCTTGCAACTCGATGTTGTAACGCTTGAGTATCATAATCATTTGACCTTAATATGCCTCCATCATATTTACTTCAAATTCCAGTCACAGTTGTTCTGCTGGTGGTGATCATTAAACCACAAAAGCAGAAATAGTGACCTAATAGTGCTGAATGTAATGGTAAAGTAGTAATAGCAGCAGTAAGATTACTAATAGAAATAGTAATGACAGCAGTACTAAGCTTTGCAGTGCTGTCAGTGCAGTTGCACTGGGGCCCGTGGGGTAAATTTGATGATTTTACTGTGAGTCAAGAATTAACTCAACACAACTTTTTAGTCACTCTCTTCTCTCGTCTCCTCCTGCATCAGCTGCCCGTTGTTTGAGAGGGGGGGGGCTGCTTGCCCGTCACAGTGCACCATGGATAGACATGTAGCAGAAGTTCACAGCAGTAGAGTTTCAGGATGTTTTGGAGGTGCATCCTCCACCAGCACCGGTCACTTTCATCTCAGCTCCCAGCACCGCACCAGGCTGCAGAGTGATTTTTTTTTTTTTTTCTCTAACAGGACTTTTTCTTCGTGCCTGGGCTGAAAGTTGTGTGCTCAGCGGGGTCCGGACCTGTTAGAGGCCGGTACTGGTGAACAGTACAAACCTCTGAAACGTCCCAAAACCTTATTTCAGAGAGCGGACATCAGTAGCATGTCTATCCATCCTGCAGTGTGCTGTCACCAGATGAGAGGGAGAGAGAGACAGTGATTTGTGATATCTCTGCGTTGATTGCTCCCATTCACCGCACACACAAATGACATGAAAATAAACAACACACTAAACTAAGGTGGAGGAAAGTAAAAAATAAAATGAAGATCATCAGTTAGCTAATAGAATAAGTTAAGTCAGCTAACTAACATACAACTAACTGCATTAGCTAACTGTTGATATTAGAAAAAGATTAAATATCATCAAAAATGCCAAAATACACTGAAGGGAGGCTTTAAGTATTTAGTCATCACTGGCTTTTACTTTGGCAAGGACTGCACCAAGTTGCTTATACAGTAGAAGCAGAATAAAACTGGAATAATACTACTTCTGCCGCTTTTGCTCGGACCACACCCATCTTCAACCTCTGCCTTAATTTTGATCTCAACTACTCACCTGTAAAGTTTCGTTACTGCATCTTGACAAAATCTGGCTGCAGACAAACAGAAATATAAACACCTAGCAAAGTACTCAAAACCGCCTCTGTGGTAGTTCCCGCTACAGGTGTCTCCGGGACCACATGTGCCATGATGACACTGTGAAAACAATAGCAGCGTCCATGTGGCAGCTGGTAACAATGGTTCTTTATGTTGTATCTCTTTAATCTGTTTTCTATGGAATGATGGGTTACATTGAATTTGAATATCTAATCACTTTTTTTTGATGGAAACACAGGAGCAGCAGATCATGTATGCAAATAAGTCCTTCCTTCTAAAAACTCCATGATATACATTCATGCACACACACACACACACACACACACCCACACACACACACACACACACACACACCCCCACACACACACACACAATCAACAATCAAAGAGAATCAACCAACTCTTCGACCTTATTAATCCCCAACCCAAAC